>OVAU01000148.1:0-26392 GCA_900406315.1 Biscutella laevigata subsp. laevigata | reverse complement strand
CCCGTCGGAAATCCGTCGGATAACCGTCGGAAACCCTCAACAGCTATATTCCGTCGGATTTTCCGACGACATTCCGACGGAATATTGTCCGTCGGTATTTCCGACGGTTTGTCCGACGAATTTCCGACGGAATATGTTTCATTCGATTCCGTCGAAAATCCGTCGGTATTCCGTCGGTAATTCCGACGGAATTTTATCCGTCGGAAATTCCGTCGGAAATACTGTATTTTTCTTGTAGTGAGCTATATCTGCTGATCCGAATCTTAAATCCAGTGATGTTGAGAATTTGATAGGTAATTTGAATAAAGACCAACTCTAACAATTCATTGGTTTATTCAGCTCTCAACTTCAAACTCAACCATCTAGATCTTCAACTGAAGCTAGCTCGTCTCAACAACTACAAAAAAAATACTTCTGGTATCGTGTTCTCTCCCTCCATTTATAATTTTATTAGTGTTTTGACAATATCTCAGAATGTCATGACTCATAAATCATGGATGATTGATTCGGGTGTAATTCATCATGTCTCTCATGATAGGAATTTATTCACTAATCTGGATACTTCTATAGTCAGCTCAGTGAATATGCCTACAAGTCCAACTGTTCGGATCAATGGTATAGGCCATATTCAGATAACCAGAGATATCCTTTTGATAGTAACAAAAGTTTGAGTCACTTCTAATATATGCGAGAAATGGTTGACTATAGAGTCGAATCTGAGTTTCAAACAAAAAGATTGGCCTTTTGTATATAAATTAATTACTTAAGCAATTTCTACTTTTTATTACTTTTTGGATTATACACATAATTATGCAATAAGAAATTTTACTTTTTTCAAGAATGATAAAATATAAAGAACTGAAGTTGAAAATCTTAATGTCCAACCACCTTAAAAACACTAGAAGAATGGATTTCATTAGTATAGACTCTAGGCCAAACCTAATTGCTTCTAGTGCGATTAATAAAGTTTGTATTTTGGTAAATTATGTTAATTCGGTAGATTATTCTTGAAATTTGAGAGAGTTTATCAAAAGCATAATTTATATTTTTAGAATTTCTGTTGATTTGGTGGATAACAGTTCATGAAAAAATTGAGAGATTTTGAAAAAAGATAGAATTTTATATTATGTAAAACTATGTTGATTTAGTGGATGTCCATTAAAAATGAGGATTTTCTTTATTTTAAGAAATTATGTTCATTTGGTGGATACTAGTTTATGAAAAGTCGATATATTTTGCAAATCCCTAGAATTTTGTATTTTGGAAAAGTTACGATGATTTGATGGATAATAGTCCAATAAAATTGAAAGATTTCTTAGAGCGTTAGAATTTAGTATTTTGAGAAATTATGCGGATTTGGTGGAAATAGTATATGAAAAAGACAAATTTTGGAAGCATCTAGAATATTGTAATTTGGGAAATTTGATGATTTGGTGGAAAATATTCCATGAAAAGTGAATAATTTTGTAAAGCGCTAAAATCTTATATTTTAACAAAGTTATGCTAATTTGGTGGATATTAATCCATTAAAATTGGGAGATTTTGTAAAAAAAAATGTAATTTTGTATTTTGGCAAAATTATATTGATTTTGTGGATAATCTTTATTAATTGAAAGATTATGTGCAATACTAAAATTCTGTATTTTGGAATTTGTTTTTTGATTTGGTTGCTAATAGTCCATGAAAATTAAGTGATTTTGTAAATTAAGGTATATTTTGTTTCATACATGAAATATGTCAATAAGGTCAGAATATACATTAATTTTAAAGTTGTCCATTTACATACATGCATTACATCTTTTATCTGTTACATACATGAAATACTGAAATATATATGTTTTATACACTTACAATAACGGTGTTAACTTCACTGTTAACAGAGAATGACTAGGCAACACGTAAGATCAGTACAAAGTCATTTTTTTGTCAGCAATAAGTAAAGTCAAACGTATAATGGTTTAATTTAAAGAAAAACAAAATTGTTGTCGATTAGTGTGATTATAAATGTTTGGAATTTTGTGGTGAATACAGTTTATGTTTTCTAATTTTTTTTTCAAAATGCTTTCTAATTATTGAAGTAATCTAAATTCGGATTTTTATTTAGTTTTAGTCGATTAGTCACCCAAATGTGGAATAATCTCAACAAATCAACATTTGATTTTTAGTTGATTTGTTGTGTCTAATAATCAATTTAAAATTAAGAGTAGTTTGTGTGATAATCAATTATTTTAAAATTAAAATCATTATACATTTGACATTGTACTGATTGCTGACAAAAAAACCGATATAGTATCGATTTTACGTGTTGCCTAGTCATCGTCCGTTAACGATGAAGTTTACACCATTATTGTATGTATATAAAATAGACATATTTCAGTATCTCATGTATGTAACAGAAAAAATATGTAATCCATGTATGTAAATGAACAGCTTTAAAATTCATGTATATTCCGACCTTTTTGACATATTTCATGTGTGTAGCAGATACAATATAAAATACATGTAAGTAAAAGAACAACTTTAAAATTTATGTATATTTTGATCTTATTGACATATTTCATGTATGAATTATCTGAAACCCCTTTATAGCCTTAAAATTCAGGTATATTCCGACTTTATTGACATATTTCATGTATGCAACAAATAAAATATAAAATACATGTATGTAAACAAACAACTTTAAATTCATGTATATTCTAACCTGATTGACATACTTCATGTATGAATTATCCGAAACCCTGGTTGATAGTCCATGAAAAGTAAGAGATTTTGTAAAACATTAGAATTTTGTATAGTGGCAAAATTATGTTGATATGGTGGATAATAGTCCATAAAAATTGAGAGATTTTATAAAATGCTAGATTTTTATCTTGGAAAAATTATGCTTACTTGGTAGATAATATTTTAAGAAAACTAAGAGATTTTATAAACCGCTAGAATTTCGTAATTTGAGAAATTATGCTAATTTAGTGGATAAAAATCAATGAAAAGTGAGAGATAAAACTTCTATTTTGGAAAAAATATGCTTACTAGGTGGATAATATTACATGAAAATTAAGAGATTTTATAAAATTCTAGAATGTTTTATTTGTGAAATTATGCTAATTTAGTGGATAATAGTCCATGAAAGTGAGAGATTTTGTAAAACACTAGAATATTTGTATTTTGGAAAATTATGTTGATTTGGTGAATAATAATCCATGAAAAGTGAGAGCTTTTTTAAAAACGCTAGAATTTTTATCTTAGGGATTTATCCTAGTTTAGTGGATAAAAATTCATAAAGTGGGAGATTTTGTAAAACGCAAGAATATTTATATTTTAGAAATATTATGCTCATTTGGTGGATAATAGTCTAGAATTGATATTCTTGAAATTTATGTTGATTAATAGATAATATAATCCATAAAAATTGAGAAATGTTTTTATAGAGAATATTAATAGTATTCTTGCAATTTGTTAATAACACGTGAATGGTAAGTTATTATTTAAAAATTCTTCTAAATTAATCAATAGAAAATATTAAATTCTGAGTTATTTCTCTTAGTTATATATAATGATAATACTTATCTTATTCAACTATAAACTGATTTAGTTTGATATAAATATTTATTATTTAATTAAATTGGTTAATAAATATTTTTGATAAATAATAAAGAATCCGAAATTAATCAAATAATATTTTATGATAAGTTCTTATTTAAAACATATTAATATAATATAATTATTATTTAATTTAATTAGTTAGTAAATATTTTTTTTAAAACTGAAATTATTTCAAATATTAGTGTAAGAAGAAATAATTATTTTCTTTAAATATCTGAGTTGCATATATTGTATTAGTAAACAAAATTTCAATTCAAATATATTCTAAAAGAATTTTTGGTGATGACACATGATATTTTTGTTAATAACACTCTCAATGCAAAACTATTCTCTAAAAATGCTTCAGAATTAATAAATAGAGGATGTGATTTAAAATCCAAAAACATATCTACAATCCATATTTTGCTCTATTGGAAAATTTGTGTCGGTCGACCCTCCTAGTCCTATTGGATGTATTCAATACTTATTATTCTTTTAGTGCACTTCAGTCAGTTAGTGTCAGAACCATACTTCATGATCATCTTCGTAGTCGCCATCATGCATATCAATAAATAACATATATTCTGTTTAGATCAGCTAAGGTTAGGTTTGTACCATTTCGATGTTACATTGCTTGATACTTGGTTGTTTTTGCTCGGTTATGTTAATTTCTTTTATACTCTGTTAAGTTCTGCTCTGATATGTTATATAAGTTTTGTTCTAATCTATCAAGTTCTCTTATGTTATATTTGATAAATTTTATAATATTCTACTGATTAATATGGCATATTAAAAATTAATATGTCTTTATGTCTCAGTTATTTTTGACATATAGATACTATATCACTATAAGAAAACAATAAAGTGTAGTGATGTAATAGCGACGAACAATAATTCGTCATTAACAACTCATCTTAAAATCTCAATCATCGCTACATCAAAGTTAAATTAGCATGGTGTGCTCCGCTTTTTGCTTTTCGTTGCCGGTTCGTCAGTGATGGTGACGAAGAGAGGTGTTGTTGTCCATCGGATGTCTCGCCGGAGGCTCCTGTGCTGTTCCTTTGGGAGGTATAGGCTTGGTTGTGTTTGGGTGTGGGTGAATCGGACTTGTTTGTGTCGGGTGGGTAGGTCGTGTTGTTCTCTTGTGTCGGGTTATTTGATGCTTGTTTTGTTTAAGTCTCGGGTTGGTAGTCTTTGTTGTTGGGTCTGTGGGTATGTTTTGGTGCCAATGCTTGGTTAGAATCTATGCCTTTGTTCTCTGATTTTCTAGCTCGACGGGAATCCGGAGTTTTTAGATTAGATTGCAAGTGGATTTGGTTGTTTTGAGGTTGGGAGTAGTTCTAGCTGGAGGTTAGTAGCTATTGAGGTCTTTGGTTTTATGTCTTGGATTTTTGGATGCAAAAAATGTTAGTCTTCCAAGTCCTGGGATTTGGTGTTATCGTCTGGTGCTCGTAGATCTTCCAAGCTAGGTTCTGGGTGGAAGCAGTAGCAAGTCTTTCAGTCGTTCACGGTCTCTTCAATAATGGCATTATGGTCTATTCGTCCTGCCTTCTCCTCAGCGCACAAAACTTCGTTTCCCTCGACAACCCTTAGATTTTTTCTTGGCTTTTGGTTTTGTTTAGTCTTTGATTTTCTATCGGGTTTCTTCTCCGTTGAAGTTTGGTTGCCCATCTGTTTGGGTGTTTGTTTTCGGTACATATCTAGTTTAGTTAACAGATTTTGTAACCGGGTTAGCTCGCGGGGATTTCTTGTTATCCGCCGCCTTAGCTTGCAGGGATTATTATATCTGTTGCCTTTGTATTTCTCAAACGCATCCCACCAATGTATCCTTCCTATGTGGTCTTGGTATAATATTAGATGTCAAAAAAAAAATTAGCATGGAATAGTGGTTGTCAATAAGGCGACATTAATATCGTTGGTAAAAGGTAAAGAAGATATCAAAACGCTCCCAAGCGCGCTCTCTCTCCTGTGCAGATTCGGTTAGAGTTTTCACAGCTTGGAGTTGAAGAGCGGTGGAGCTCCTCCACAACCGTCGCTTGGTCCAATCTTTCGTCTTCCTTTTCCAGATCCAGCTGCAACCTTAGATTCGTCGCCGGTGAGAGCCCTCCTTGCAGATCCTCTCTCCGATGGCGAATTGTTCCGCTCTTCTTGGCCTCTTTGGTGGCTGGTGGTCTTCGATCTCGACCCTGGCTGGGGTCCCCGTGACGACCTCTGGTGATTTTGCCTCCTCCTTGTCTTTTGTTCCTCTTTCGAATTGGAGAAACTCCTAATCTCCTTCACCGCGACTTCATGGATATTTTTCGTCGGTGGATCTTGTACATGGCGCGGCAGCGGGACCTATGGCCGGCAAGATCCCATTCGGTGAAACCCTCGCCCTAGCTGTAGCGATCTCTTCGGGTGACTTTTCGTCTCCTCTCGGCCCTTTCGGTTGGGTCCCATTCGCGGGTCTCGAGGCGGAGTCGGTTTCTTCCCGTCGGTTTCCTCTATATTTCTGCTTTTTGCTCGACGCTAGGCGGCGGAGCCGACGACTTTTGCCTCTACTTCACCGCTGACAGACGCTACCAAGCCTGAGTTCGAGGTGGTTGAGCTTGAGCTGTGGCGGATTGGAGGCTCTCAGGACTGCGGCGGCGGCGAGGTCAAGGTAGTTGCATTTAGAGTTAAAGTTCTTTTTGGGCATGAGCCTTTGTTTCTGTTTCCTGTTTAGGGCCTTTGGACTTTGTAAATTGTTGTTGGATATTGGTCTGTATTTTTGCGATGATTACTGATAAAAGAGATCATTGTAATCATGTCGATAATTCATAGAAAATTTTCAACGCTAAAACGATGCTTACCTAGTTGCGAGGGATTTTCCAAAAATAAAGCGACGACTTTGCATCAGTTTCGTCGGAGGGTATGTTTTTGGGCAAAATATGTGGGCTCGGTAGAAGAAGAAGGTGGTAGCTGATTGTGTTGGTGATGTGTGGCATTTTTATGCATTTTGATCGTTTTTCATGCATTTTCATTATATTAGGGTGCATTTAGAGTCATTTAGGTTACATTTGCATTGCATATGACATTTCAGGTGCAGAGTTGGAGTTTTACAAGGATTGGACCAAAAGGGAGCAAAACAACACAAGTCCCGGAATCTGGAGCATGCACTGGTCAGCTCAGACCGGTGCCATTGACCGGTGCACCACGAGACGACACACTAGAGAATCATACTGGTCAGCTTAGACTGGTGCCATACACTGGGAAAGAAGATTAGGAACATGAGAAAGCTTAGACCGGTCAGGATCCCAGACGCAGACGACAACATCATACCGGCCACAGATACCGGTCTGACTGACTGATACCTATCCCGCGTTTCCAAGAAAATCATACTAAACCAAATTTAATGGGCTTTTTACTTTGTAATTTTTGGCTAACTATATAAAGGGAGCCATAATGACTAAAACCCTAGTTTTTATTCTCTTAAGTTTTTTTAGATCTAAGTTTTCTCTCTAGTTTTTCTCTTAAGAACTTTTTGTAGCTTTTTGATTATCTATTGCATTTGCCCTCTTTGATTTCTCTATTTGATTGTTTACTGCTTTTGATTTCTATTTCTTTCTTTTATTTTCTCTCCCAAATCATGTTTAGAGACTATCAAAGTGTTCTAGGCATGAATTGTGAGTAGTCTCTTTTTAGCTATAGATTAGGGTTAGATCTAGGCTGATTTGGATTGTTATTGATGTTTAGGGTTGTTAAGTATATTATATTCTTCATATTTATGAGTTTAATGCTTTGATTTGCTTGATCATCTTATCCATGGGCTTAGGGAATTTCATGCCCTGAAGGTCTTCGAGGAAATTCTCCTACCAAATAATTATGTTGATTATTGATTTTTTCCAAGGGATTGTTTAAGGGTTAATAGATTGTTGTATGGAATTGTGTGAATTGCTTCTTAAATATTTTTTCTTCTGAGGGATTGTTTAGAAATCATGATTAGGAAAGAGACTTTTATCATAGAAATGAACTACTCTAAAACAGAGATTCCTAGACATACGATAAACCTATTTTATTGAAATTAAACATCATTAACATGAAATTGACTGCTCATTTGATTGCCCTGTCTATATGCTTGCTCTATTTGCTGAATTACATTTTCTTCGGTTTGGTTGACTTTTGGTTGAATTTTCTGTTTTTCTATGTTTTAATCAATTCGCTTGATAATGATTGTTTAGTGACAAAAAAACATTCTCTATTCGACTTAGACTGGATGAATTCTCCATAGTTATAGTCCCTAATTCACTCTTGAATTGGTTTGTCATTTTTAAACCCTATATAAGATGTGTGCGCATTTCGATGGTTTTGTCATTCGGTTTTCATTCGTTTTTCATTAGATTAGAATGCATTTTAGAGTCTGCTAGTTTGCATATTGCATATCAATACTCATTTTAGGTGGAGAGAATTCCAAGGCGAGGAACCGAGCAAAAATGAGCAAAACAGGACATTTCAGAGAGGAAAAACGGCTAAGTACCAGAACCAAGAACTCACGCCGGTCAAAGCACGCCGATCATGCACCAGTGTGGATCACACGGCGGAACCAGACAACTCACGCCGGTGTCACCACCGGGGTCACAACCGACGCACCTCCCACGGACGAGCACGGACACCAACACCGGTGTCACCACCGGTGTCGAGACCGGCGCCCATCTCCAGGGAGGACCATGGAATAAGCATTGGTCATGCGACCAACGCACGCTCCGACCAGTGTACACGTGCTATGGTCCGAGCACGCCATTACACGACCGACACACATAATCCGGAGACAAAAGAGACCAAGTCCTTATTTCCCTTTTTGAATTTAAAATTGGGTAACTATTTAAGGGAGCCAAAAACTAAAACCCTATACACGTTTTGATATTAGTTTTTGTTGAGTTTTGAGTTATTAGATTTAGTTTCCTTCAGAACCTTTGTTGAGACTTTTTGGTGATTTTTTATTGCACTTTTCAGACTTCCATTATCTTTTGTGTTCTTATTGATTGCTTGCTGTTCTCTTCTTTCTTAATTGATTTCCTACTCTCAAATCATGTCTAGAAACTCACTAAGTGTTCTAGATATGAGTTGTGAGTAGTCCTCTTTGGCTTGTGGATTAGGGTTAGGAATAGGCTAAATGGGTTGTTAGAAATGGTTTAGGGCTTGCTAGATCTATCATCCTCAATCTATTCATGTTCTTAATGTTAGAATAGGAGTAGGTAACCTAGTCTAGATCATAGGAATTTCATTGCCCGAGAGGTGTTCGATAAAATGCTTGAACAAAATGAATAGGTTGTTAATTGATTCTTTCCAAGAGATTGTTTAAGATATTGACTGATTGTTCCATATGATTGTGTTTAGTGCTTCTTGAATGTGTTTCTTGCCAAGAGATTGTGTAGCAACATGCTTAGGAAAGGGATCTTCTTCACGAGAGTGAACTGATCTGAATTTGAAATCCTTAGACATAGGCTAAACCACCCTGAGTGAATTAAACCAAACTAGCATGAAATTGATTGTTGGTTCTGAATTCCTTAATCCATGAGTTATCTTTATATTTGAAACTTGTAAACCGATATCGCTTACTAGGAATTTTTAGTGACAAAACAACTCACTGGTTTTGCTTAGCCTAGTAAAATACTCCATAGGATTAAAGTATTATTTCCTCCTCAGTTGGTTCGATAACTTACTTACTCTATCTACATTGCTAAACTGATATGAACCCATATGAGTGAAAATATCAGCATATCAATTAGCGCTGTTGCCATTTCAGAAGATAAAATAGTCATTAATTCTCTGTGTTTGTTAGGGACTAAGCTTTTTATTCAGTTACTAATCTCTCAGTCTTTTGCGTATGACCACACGATCTAAAGGCACAAGTACTCTTCAACCACTACTTGAGTATATCACAACTTTAGAACGCACGAACAAGAGAATTCGAAGAGAAACAGAGAGATTTTAACCAACAGAACCGTCTACGACAAGACCAAATGGCCGATCCTCAGAACAACAATGAAGGTGTTAACTTGGGGCAGCAGTTTAACCCACCACCACCTGCCAATGGACTTGTTCAGCAGAGGGTTAGTGCTGCTGCTAGAACAATTGCAGACACTTTCGAACCGAGGGTGCATGCTGAAAGAGGAGGTATTCGACCACCAGTGGACTGTAACAACTTCGATATCAAGTTGGGTCTCCTCCGGATGGTTACTGATAATCAATTCCATGGACTTGCAAGGGAGAACCCGATCAAGCATCTTGATTACTTTGACATCATATGTGGAACAATGAAGATCAATGGGGTTTTAGAAGATGCTTTCAAGCTACGTCTTTTTCCTTTCTCACTAGCTTGTGACGCAAAGGATTGGGAACAAGGAATGGAAATTGATTACATCCATATTTGGAATGAGTGCAAGAAGGCTTTCTTTTGTGCATCTAGGACAGCTGAAATCAGAGGTAACATATCATAATTCAAGCTGAAGAATATTGAGTCTTTTGCTGAAGCATGTGACATATTTAAGAGATACATCCTGAGCTGTCCTCACCATGGATTTGAACCTGAGAACCTACTCGGTACACTTCAGAGAGGTCTGCTAAAAGACTATTAGATGATGTTCCACACTGCTAGTGGAGGTAGTTTTTACACTCAGACATATGAGGAGGGTTCCTAGCTGATCGAAAAGCTAGCTAAGAGTGATGGTTCACAAGGATGAGAATATGATCAGACTGTGCATCAAGTTAATGCGTCTTTTAGCAACACTTTCAAGTCTGAGCTGAAATAGTTGAATGAGAAGATTAACAAGATGATACTTGGTCAAAGATATAATGTGAGTTTTGTGAGTCAGTCTGACGAGGTACCATCTGAGGAATACTTGACAGAAGAGGTCAACTATGTGAACAATCAGCGGTACCCAAGGACCTACAACAATTACAACAACAGCCCAACCTATCTTACAGGAGCACAAACGTTGTGAACCCACAAGATCAAGTGTATCCCGCTCAGAAGCCAATGCCACAACAGCAGGGATACCAGAACCGTCCAACATACCCAAACCAAGGAGGTTTCAAACCTTCTTACTCAAACCAACGCCCAATTTACTCATCTACTCAGGCACCTGCGATGCCCACTAATCAGGGCAACCAACCGGGTTCAGATGATCAGACAATTCCTATGCTCAAACAGCTACTAGAGAGACATACACGATCAACCAATGACTTTCTAAACTTCAGAAGAGAAATTCATGCTAAGGTAGACAACATGTACACCAACCTGAACAGCAAAATGAAATCTATGTCTTCCATATGAAGACTCTTGATAATCAAATGGCTCAGGTTGCTTCCTCTGCTAGAAGACAACCAGGTACTCTACTAGGAAAGGGTGAGAAACCCACTCAGGAATACGTTAATGCAATATTTACAGAGGTTCTCATTGGGGACAATGAGAATCTGAGTAGGGGGTGACAGTTTCTGGAATCTCTGAAGAGACAATTGAGGTGCGCAAGCCTGCTGACACCTATATCCCTAGACTCCCATTTCCAGGGAGATTCGTGGAAGCACAAAAGGAGAAATCCAGAGAAAGCTTGAAGGAATTTCAGAGACATGTACCTCAGATTCAAGCCACATTGGTAGATCCAAGGGTTAGTCAGCTGACTAAGGACGGTATTCTGAAGAAGATTTAATTTCTCGAGCAGTTGAAGAGGGAACACTTCCCTGAAGACCCCACTCCTATCATGCCTAAACCTGATCTTGCTAAACTAGCATATCCATGGAGTTTCTTACTCCCTTGCTCCTTACTTTCTGAAAACTTTGATGAATGTTTATTGGATTTAGGAGCCAGTGTTAATGTAATGTCATTGTCTATTGCTGAGAGACTTGGTTTTTCTTGTTTTGCACCTTGTAGGATGTCTGTTCTACTAGCAGACAACTCACGCACGAAGCCTGTCGGGATGCTCCTAGACCTTCCAATCATGCTCAGAGGAGTAGAGGTACCAACAGACTTCGTAGTACTGAGGATGGAAAGAGAGAACGAGGGGCAGCTGATCTTTGGTAGGCCATTCATGACATTTACTCAAGCTGAAATCAGCCTGAAGAAAGCGAAGGTCACTTTGGACTTAGGAGCTTTTGGCATTTATGAATATGATCCAAGGCCCTTGTCAAGGAAAGACAAGCATACAGCTCATCTTTATGCTCACAGATGAAGAAGACGATGATGGGGATGTGCATGACGAGCTGTTCGGTCAAATGGATGAAGATGAGAGTGATGAGGAAACCGATAGGGAATCGTCTGATGAAGACGGTGGGGTTATCGAAGATGAGGATCTCCCAGATGAGGTAATAGAGGATTCACAACCTGACTTTGGATTGTACAAGATCCCAGGGAGCAGCTATGGATGCAGCATAGACATTGTTGTATGCGACACTCGATCAATATACAATGGGATTACAAAGGATCTTGCAGACCTCATAGGACTTGAGATACGAGATCCACCATTATGGGACTTGGAGAAGTTAGTACGTCCTGAGGTGCGAGCAATCGGTATGGTCTACGACGTTGCAATCAAAATATATGATGGATTTGTCTACATCGAGTTCTTCGTTTTCCCTGCACATGCTGATGATAATGGATGGATTGTTTTGGGAAGACCCTTACTGAAGGATGCTAGAGCCATCATTGACTATGAGACGGGATATATGACCATTTAGAAGGTTGTCAAGAATGCAGATCCTGAATATGATATGAAGCAGCGACTTGGGCATCCTTATATGCCTAGAGAGGGGGCCGATGATAACTGATGAGGTGAAGTTCGAACGCTCAATCAATCAGGAACAATTCCAACACTTGGAATGTTTGATTTGAGAGGATAGGAGAATGTTAGAGCGTCAAATTGAGGTTAGAAACAACCACTATAAAGACATGCTCATGTTAAACTGGAAACTCGAGAATCAAATGAATGAAGAAAGGAAAGAGCACAAGGCTGAAATGAAGAAACTCCAAGAACGACTTCGCAAGTTGGAGTGCAACTCCAAGCTGAACTGAGAGTAGTCAGCAAAGTCAAGCTAAGCGACTATAAACAAGCTCACTTGGGAGGAAGTCCCATGCATATCCTTCTACATATCCTTTTTATTTTTGCATTTTTTGTTTTGTTTTAAGTGTTTGGACTTGGTGTTTATTGATCTTGTTTTCCATGCTTGGCGATCCTTACAATGTTATTCAGATATCCATGTCAACAACTTGGCCAAATCCACCGGTACTGAAGTTGGTGCGATGCGAGGATCGAGCTAGACTCAAGGGTGACTTAGAAGCGAGAAAGTGGCTTTCCAGAAAGGCCACACTGGTCAACCTACACCGTGGTGTGACCGGCGTAGCCCTCCGGATACCACCCAAGAGAAGACACCGGCCATGACACCGGTCTTGCTAACTAGTGTAGCTCCCAGGAATTCGTCGTGGCTCCAACACCAGTCGCTACACTGGTGGACAGACCGACGCCTATTCCCTGCCAACCCGAGACGATCAACACCAGTCGCTACACCGGTGGTGTGACCGGCGGAGGACCGGCGGAGGTCCCATGTTTTGTGTATCTTTGGGTTTTAAAGCGGATTTTGGCAATATTTTCTCACTTCTTCTTCAACCTCACACGATTTTCTCTCTCTAAAACCCTCAAAAGCTTTCCAATCCTTCAATTTTTCATCGTTTTCATCCATTCAAAGTGCAAACCTCACTATTTTCGGATTTCTAACTTGAAAATACTTACTTCCACTCTTTAAATCCAACGTAATCCACTCAATGTCCCAATTTCAAAAACATTATTCACTTAGACAGAAATTTGGTTCAAGGCTTGAATGTTGGTTGTTTAGTGTTTGTAATGCTTGATTCTAGCTTGCTAAGTGATTATTAGTGAAAATCCATGGTTGAATGTTCTTGATTTGAGTGATACATGGCCAAATTTTGAAAATTCCGAACACTTAGAGAAAGCTTCATAAAGAGTGACGAAAATGGAGTTTCAATTTGTAGAATTCGATTCTAGGAACGAGTTTGATAGTCGATGTGCGAAATTATTAATTTAACATTGATTAAGACTGAATTGATATTGATTTTGAAGCCTTTGCTATGCTATCTACATGACTTGGATTGTTTTGGTTGAGTTTGGTTGAAAGTGAATGAATCGTCTTATGTAAATGATCATGAGCTTAATTGATAGTATTCAAATGACTAAGATCTTATAAGTATTCGTTTGTCAACTAAGACTCGAATTTGAACCAAATTTTTGTGCAAATTTTGTGTTGCAGGATGGGTCAAACCAAAAGACTGATGGAGTTCCAGATAAAGGGAAAGGCATTGCAACCGGGAGTGAGGCACGTAAGAAGAGAAGAGAGAATCATCCGGGAAACTCAAGACGAGCTTTTACACCAGAATGAGATGGAATGATCAGAGTATGGGGTACTAGTGACTCCGCTGCCTACCAATCCTTGAAGATAAAACACCAATGCCTACAGCCAAACGTCGTAAGGAAGCAAGGTTAAAACCTATCAAAAAGGCAAAGGAACGAGTGAAAAAGAGGTCTGCAGCGGAAATGGCTAAACATTTCCTGGAACTTCCATTCATAGGAACACTTTTCCCTCACCCACCCACGCTTATGAGTCTTGGCATCATGCACGATGTCACAAGCTTTTTGGAGGAGGTGGGTATCGAAAGTCTAATGGGTCAAAGTCATAAGCTTATCAGATTATGACGAGTTGGTTTTTGGCTAGCTTGGAGGTTTTCATAACAGGAAAAAGGTCCAAGGATCCTTTAGGAGGCGGTTGCATAAGGTTCACTGATCAGAACCAGAAGATGTACCAAGTCTCTTTCAGAGAAATTTCAGAGATTTATAGCTTCCCTCTAGGCGTTCGGATTCGAAGAGAGGTACGCATGCAACGATGTAGCTAGCCAGGTTATTGGCAAGGAATTTTTGCTGCAGGGACCACCAAGGCCTCAAGAATTCGACACTTTGCACTACGCTACCTGCAGAAGGTATTAACAAGCACGTTATATTGCAGACGTGAGACGGGAGAGGTCATTACAGGGGAAATGCATCTAATTCGCATCAGTATAGTTCCTATTCTCCGAGAGTACTTGGATGAGTCAAGCCTATTTAATATGGATGAAGAGAGGAAGCGCAATATAGTGTGGTTGTTCCGTGAAGAGATGCTGGAAATTCAAGAGAAGTTATTGTTTTTAAAAGACAAGACACCACAACTAGCTATTGGAGGATTGCTCACCCCTCTTTTTGAGTATGTTGGTGCCCCATTAGTTGGTCCAAGCGCTCCTCTGAGGTTCTTAGACTTGAGGTATCTACAAAGGTCTCATTTTGTGCTTGGGGAAGTTGCAGGGAAGTATGTATACTCGTTCACATTTGTTTCAAGAGACAACTCACATGTTCTTCTACCCATCAGCCAAATCACGAACATGAGTGATGTTAGCACGTTGCATTCAACATTGATGGAGCTGATTTGTATGATCCAAGAGGTCCTAATGCATGTGTGTCTACAGGAACCAAGGCACCTTAGAGAAAAAACAAGAGGGTAGTGGAGAAGCTGAGATCGAATTTGACTATGAACCAGAACCTGATCCTGAGTACCAAGAAGATTCAGCACCCATCTATGGGAGTGTTAAATATTATGCTGAACCATTGCATGTGCCTACATCTCATGGTCTTATGCGCGAATTAGTCAAGGACAATAGCAGGAAAGGTCGTTGGATCAAGTTCCTTGACATTATCATGAGGAAAACAGTTGGGGAGCTTAAATGGAAAAAGTCAAGGCTGAAAAAAAGCGAGGAAAGGGAACGCAAGTATGAGGAACGACTAAGGAAGGTTGAGCAAGAGCAAAAAAGGAGAGAAGAAGACACCTAGAGGAAGTCTGATGAATGCCAGATTCAAGAAGCTCACTGCTCTTGTCATGAGAAACATCGATGCTTATGAGGGTTGCATGGAAGAGGGGTCTACGAGTTGCGTTGAGCCTACACTCACCTATGGTAGGAAATCTACAAGTGCCATACCGGAAGAACGTGAGTCTGAAGAAGTAGCTCCATCTAAAGCCTCAACCTACAAGCCGCGTGAGAGACGCTCTATCGCTTCACCTCCTCTTTATGACTCATATAACGAACTCCCTGACTACTACCCGGAGGAGAAGTTTGACCACAACACTCGCTGGATGTGAGGTACCACTCTCACCTTGTATATATGCACCTAGTTTATTATTTTTCTTATTTTGGTCTTTTCTTTTGAACTCAGACACACAGGGATTGTGTTGTTTAAGTTTAGGGGATTAGCCACTTTTGGACTGATGTTGTTTATTATTTTGTTTTATCTAGTTCCATGAATTGCATTGTGAATACTTAAGTTTCATGAAAAAAACCAAATGAAAAATTTCAGAAAATACATAAAGAAATTGTTTCCATTCAGGTTTTGCATTTAGGATTGCATTGCATTTTAGTTTAGGATTGAGTCTCATTTAACTTGCATTTCATGTTTTCAAGAAAGAACCAAAGCGCCATCACTCTAGATCATCGATTTTGGCTTAGTAGTCTCGAAAAGTATTGAAGTTCCTAAGCAATATATTTTGATGTTTAAAAAGCTAAGTCCATTGTCTGTGAAACTGGCTAGCTTAGGATTGCCTTCGATATGGTATGAGTCTGAATCCTGAACTTTAAATTAGCATGATCAATTGTTGCACTTGATTTTCATGGTTTCTTCCATTTCACGGGATTGAGCACTTTAAACCGAAACACCTTTAGCCCAACTCGGTTATCCTCACCTTAAGGATAATACCCCTCACCCAAAGCACCCTAACTTGAAACGNGAATCCTGAACTTTAAATTAGCATGATCAATTGTTGCACTTGATTTTCATGGTTTCTTCCATTTCACGGGATTGAGCACTTTAAACCGAAACACCTTTAGCCCAACTCGGTTATCCTCACCTTAAGGATAATACCCCTCACCCAAAGCACCCTAACTTGAAACGCTTGTGAGTTCTCATTGTTCTTTTCTTTAAGTGATTATGATTTTGAAAAATCCTAGAAGTATAGAGACCGACATTTGAGAACATCTATGTGGGTAGCTTAGGTAGAATATGCCTTAGAACTGAATTGGAAACGCTTGGTTAGCTCTAGGACTTGATGTATTCTGGTTATGGGTAGACTAAGTGGATGATTGATGGAAATGGCTTGTTTGAAAAAGAGGAAAAAGAAAAGAAAAGGATGGAAACAAAAGAGATGGAGAAGAAACCAAGGAAAAGGAGAAAAGAAAACCTTAAGGGATATATGAGAATGAAGAAAATGATGGCTAGATTATAAGTAGAACAAGAAAAGAAAGGGCTAGTGCTTAAAAAGAAAGAAAATAGAATGCAAAGAAGAAACAAATAAGCAAAGAAGAAAGAATGGAAAATCCTAGAAACAAAGAACAAGAAGAGTCTAACAACTAAGGAAATAAAGAAAGAAACATCCCTTAAGGTAGCAAAAGATTGGTGACGATGTTAAAAAAAAATAGGATTGGGTAGATGTTCGATTTTGTATACCTCATTGCTCCTATCTTGCTTGATTTTGCTCTAATCTTTTCACTCCGCGAGATAAACCATATTACAACTAACTTTCATGTCATGAGTGGAACTTCTTTTTCGCACTGGAGTCCCCGTTCTACCGAACCGATTGAAACCTCATGCATTTATTTGATCATGTTTCACTCTTGTTTAAATTGAATGTAGGGAAGCATCATAGGTTAGTTAAGTGGATAAACCCGGCACAGTTATAATAGCGGATGGTAATGTTGCTTGAATGATGAGACGAGTAGTTTTGCTAGGTTGAAAACGCTCTTATTGCCGACTTAAAGTTGTTTGGTTCTTGTTTTTCAAACCTCGACCCTTGGCTTATACATTGTCTTGCTTGAGGGAAAGCAAAGTATAAGTTTGGGGGAGTTGATGTGTGTGCATTTTGATGGTTTTTTATTCGGTTTTCAGTCATTTTGCATTAGATTAACATGCATTTTAGAGTTTGCTAGCTTGCATATTGCATATCATTAATCATTTTAGGTGCAGAGAAAGCCAAGGCAAGGAACCGAGCAAAAAAGAGCAAAACAAGACATTTCAGAGAAGAAAAACGGCTAAGTACCAGAACCAAGAACTCACGCCAGTCAAAGCACGCCGGTCATACACTAGTGTGGATCACACGGTGGAACCACACAACTCACGCCGGTGTCACCACTGGTGTCACGAACGGCGCAACTCCCACGAACAAGCACATACACCAACACCGGTGGTGACACCGGTGTCGAGATCGGCGTCCATCTCCAGGGAGGACCAGGGAATAAGCACCGGTCATGCGACCAACGCACACCCCGACCAGTGCACACGTGCAACGGTCCGGGCACGTGAAGACACGACTGGCGCACTTAATCTGGAGACAAAAGAGACAAAGTTCTTATTTCCTTTTTTGAATTCAAAATTCGCTTACTATTTAAGGGAGACAAAAATTAAAACCCTATACACGTTTTGATATTAGTTTTTGTTGAGTTTTAAGTTTTTGGATCTAGTTTTCCTTCAAAACCTTTCTTGAGACCTTTTGGTGATTTTCTATTGCACTTTTCAGACTTTCATTGTCTTTTGTGTTCTTATTGATTGCTTGCTATTCTCTTCTTCCTTAATCGATTTTCTACTCTCAAACCATGTCTAGAAACTCACCAAGTATTCTAAATATGAGTTGTGAGTAGTCCTCTTTGGCTTGTAGATTAGGGTTAGGAATAAGCTAAATGGATTGCTAGAAATGGTTTAAGGCTTAATAGATCTATCATCCTCAATCTATTCATTTCTTAATGCTAGAATAGGAGTAGTTAACCTAGTCTAGATCATAGAAATTTTATTGTCCGAGAGGTGTTCGATAAAATTCCTGAACAAAATGAATAGGATGTTAGTTGATTCTTTCTAAGAGATTGTTTGAGATATTGACTGATTGTTGCATAAGATTGTGTTTAGTGCTTCTTGAATGTGTTGTTTGCCAAGAGATTGTGCAGCAGCATGTTTAGGAAATGGATCTTTTTCATGAGAGTGAACTTATCTGAATTTGAAATCCTTAGAAATAAGATAAACCACCCTGAGTGAATCAAACCAAACTAGCATGAAATTGATTGCCTGTTTTGAATTCCTTAATTCATGAGTTATCTTTATATTTGAAACTTTTAAACCGATATCGCTTGCCAGGACTGTTTAGTGACAAAATAACACCTTGATTTTGCTTAGACCTAGTAAAATACTTCATATGATTAGTGCGTTATTTCCTCCTGAGTTGGTTCAATAACTTACTTACTATATTTACATTGCTAAACTGATTTGAACCCATCTGAGTGAAAATATCAGCATATCAATATACTACAATTTATTGAATAACAAGCAAACACCCTCTTATCAGTTGGTCGACCATAGCGACAATAACAGGGTAACCGACCACGATGAGATTAATGATGACAGAAGAACATGCGGCGGGGACATCTTGAATTGATCAAATGTCGTAGATCTGATTCTTTTTCTTTTTCAAGGCGACTTGAAATAAGAAACATATTACAAACATATAAGTTATGACAAAGTAAGAATAAAAATTATAGAACTATGAAACAAATATACATACCTCCTTGTAAATCTTGTCCTTTTCCCAGACCGCCAGCCTGTAAGATTAGACCAAACTATCTCCTTGAGAAGGTTGAGTTTGCGAGAGTTGTGTATCGCGCGCCTGAATCTTGGAAAAGACCTCCTCATATATGGACTAGGCTTGAGGGTCAACCCATGTCCTATTTTTCCTCTTGTGGGTCTCGGCCAAGAGGTCAGGGATCAATGGTAACTGATAAGTGTGGTTTTGGTCACCTTTTAAGCCTTGTTTTCATTCGGTTTTAATTAGTTTAAGATGCATTTAGGTCCAATTAGGTTGTATTTGCATTGCATTTCATGTGTTCAGGTGTTGAAGAATACTTAGGCCATAAACGGGACCATCTCGGGTCAAAATGATGCAAAAGAAGCAAAAAAGCAGAAAATTCAACATTGCAGAGTTGACCAGTTGACCAGAAGCCAGGATCGACCACAAGGATCGACCAGTCTTGGCCGGTCCAGACAGAAAAGATCTCGACTTTGCATGATCGACCACAAGGATCGACCAGTCTTGGCCGATCCAGACAGAAAACCAGCCGTTTTTAGTTGAATAAGAGCCACTATTTATGTCTTTTAGACCTAATTTTTCACAAGTTTAGTTCCATCTTTGTCTCTCTTTCATTTTGGGTGAAAACCTTTGTCAAACAATGCTTGTTTTTTTATTTCTAATGGCAAATTGAAGTTTCTTTTCATCTTTTATTCATTTTTATCTTGTTAAGCTTTTGATTTTGTTGTTGATCATGCTAAGACATGAATCACCCATAGGATTTTGTGTTTTGCTGATGATTTATGAGTGGTCTTTTTAAGTTTATGGATCTAGGGTTGATGAAGGCTAGATATATTGCTTTGATGTTTTTGTGTTTAATCTATCATATATCTTCCCTTGATTGGTGTGCTTAATGCTATTTGGGACTTAGCTAACCTCATATAGATCTTAGGGAGTTTATTGTCTGAGAAGTGTTTGATAAAATGTCTGAATGAACTGATTATGTGCTATTTGAAGCCTTTCCACGAGAGTGTGTTAGGATCATCTAATAGTTGCATAGCCTAGACCTTTAATGCTTCTTATTTATGAATTTGTCCACGAGAGTGTGTGTTGCATGATTAGGATAGGGGTTTCTACCACGAGAGTGGATTAGCCTAAATTGGATATATCTTAGACTAAGGATATGCTTTATTGTTGAATTGAACATCAATTGCATGAAATCGACTGCCTGATTTGTTGCCCTGGTCCATAAGCTTATCTTTCTTATCGTTTCAAGTCTTATTTAGTTTTATTATTTTGCTTCGTTTTATATTGTGTTAAGTCTTGTTCAGTTTTACTGTCTTTTATGTTTTGTTGATTTTCTATTTTGTTCTATTTTATGCTTAATAGGATTGTTTAATTACAAAACAGATTCTCTCGAGCTCTAGTGTGTTAATCCATCCCGAATTAGTTCGATAATCCCCCTTCTATACTACAATCGATTGATTGAGAGACTAAAAACATCTTTATCAATTTGGCGCCGTTGCCGATTCGGGATTTTGATTATCCATTAGGGTTATGCATTTGTTTAGGATTAAGCCTTACTTTCTTTCATTTGCTAATCTCTCTACTCTCTTTGTTTTTCCTCTTCAGGTGCTTGATACTTGGGGGACATCATGACAGAGATTGCATCGCTTTATGCATCACTTCATGCAAAGCTTGATGGGTTTTTCACCTCCAACTAGAACAATGCCAACAACATGGGATACCAAGGTTATCATTCGAGGTTCAACACCTACCACTCCACTCCCACGCCTTGTAATCAAGGATATTTTCAACATATGCCTCAACCAATCAAGACAGCTTTCAACATGAGCAACAATACCAATTCAGCGAGCTTTCTGGTTTCTCCAACACACCAGTCAGCCACCACACCCAAGCTCAGAGCAATGCTTCTTCCCCTAGTGTCAAAGAGGACCAAACTACCCAACTGCTGAAGCAACTCTTGGAAGGCCACACCTGGAATACCCTTAAGCTCAAAGTGGTAATGAAGGAAGTCCACACCTATATTGATAACATCTGACCTCAATACTATGTTTGAAGGACTAGCCTCACATATGAAAGCTCTAGACATCCGAGAAGCCACATATCCTCCACTTCAAAGAAGCAATTGTGTCAATTATTAGGCAAAGAGGAATCCACCACAAAGGAGTATGTCACCTCCATCTCTACAGTTGTTCTCATCGAGGACAATCAGAAACTAGATAGGGGGTGAGCCTTCAAATTGATGAAAGCCAAATGAAAGGAAAAGCAGCTAGTTGGGAGAAGGATGCTCCTCCAAAAGCTCCAACCTATGAACCACCTCCTCATGAGGCAAGATTTCCATACCCCTATCACCATAGGGAGGCACTCATTAAGGAGTATAAAGCTAGGTTTGATGAACTAAGGAAGGAGGTCCCAATGATGAAGAGAGCTACCATCGACGGTCAAGTTTTTACTGTGTTGAACTACCAAATGAGCATTTGGAGAAGCCAATTGAATATGGCCATATTGGAGTCAAGGTTAAGGATAAGACTATCATTAGTAAGACTAGTCTCGAAGGAGGTTTGAATGAGCACAAGACAACCACGATGCAAAGAGCTCATGTTGATAAAGTTATACTCAATGGTAATCTGAAAGAAGAGCAGGGCAATCAAGGAATCATCAAGTTGCATATGGGTAGTAACCGTGTTAGAAGTTATTCCTCCAACTCAGTGAGGAAGAAATACAACATGGATGGCCAAGCATTTGGAATCAAGGTTGAGAAAAAGACTAGCTATGGTAAGACTAGTCTAGATAAATATTTGGGTGAGCTCAAAGGAGCCATGTTGCAAATGATTGGGAACCTTAAGGCTCAGATTGCTTCCAACCTCAAGATCATTGAAGAGGTTCAAGAGAGGTTCACCATGCTTGAGAAGGTCTATAAACCGCCTTGATCTTTGAAGAAAGAACGTCAAGCTTAGTGATGATAAACAAGCTCACCTAGGAGCAAATCTCATGTCTATCTCTTTGTACATACTTGCAATTTAACCTTTTTAGCTTATATTTGAATGATTTATGAACTTATTATTGGTCAAGTGTTTAATTTTCAGGTATCATATGCTTAGGATAGAAGAAATGATCAAGGAAAGGAGAAAATTCTCGGCTAAGGCATGAAGATTGGCCAGGCATATCGACCAGTCCTGGCCGATACAGATATGCACCAAAGCAGTACAGGTGGATCGGCCAAGAGGATCGATCAACCCTAATTGAACCACCCATACAGAGTAAGAGGATCGGTCAGATGGATCGATCAACCCTGGCCGATCCTAGTTTAAAATCGTTTTTCTCTTGGTTTTTACTCGGGTTTGTGCTAAACAAAAGTGATTTTTGGCCATCTCTTTCATTTGTTCTTCACCCCCTCGTTTTTCACTCTCTCTCAACAAAAAAAACCCAATTCTTGATTTTAGCTAAGATTTTTGGTCGATTTTCTTGATTTTAGTTGCTAAATCTTGGGTTTTTACATTGATTACTAGCTCATCTTTCTATCTCTCTCTACAAAACACCAAAGGTATGAGTTCTAAATCTCCATTTTCGTGGGTACTATTCACTTAACTTGAAATTGAATTTTGGAAGCCTTTGAGGTTATGATTAGTTTCCATTGAGCTTAAGGAACCTTTGTTATGGTAATCATTGTTCTTGCTTGATAGAACCTAATGCCATAAGATTTGATATTTCAAAATTTAGGGTTCTTGATTGTTCTTGAGAATTTGGTGGAGAGATTGTGATTGGAAATGCTAGTCTTGCTTGTGCTAATTTGAAACTTATTGGTTTGATTCTACTTGATTTGAACTTTGAGCATCATTTGTTAGTGATTTTTGTGGAATCTTCCTTAAGTGGAAAAATTGTTGAATATTGAGATTGAGAAAGAGAATTGAACCATTTAGTTGACTTCCTAGGTTTGGAATCCATTTAGTTGACTTCCTTTGTTTCTTATGCATCTCTTGAATCAATGTTGGGATTAGCATTTGCTATCTGAACTTAATGAATTTTTGTATCTTTACTTTCTTTTTATAGGTACAATCATGTCAAGTTCAAGAATACCTTCCAAAGATAAAGAAAAGGGAGTCATCTGGTGGAGAATTCGATCCCACCGCTCACTATTATTGAGGTCTGAGCCGTTTCAGGACAAAAATTTGATTCGGGAACCCGGTATGACTGCACTGGTTTCGCGAGCCGGTCAGTACATATCGGTATAGCCTTCTGTTTGGAACAATGACTTACACCGGTCGAATTTAACCGATGCAGGGCACAATTACCCACTTTCTTTTTATATGCATTTTTATCTTTGCTTTTCTTTATTTTTGGTTTCTTCCCTTGCTTAGACTTATACATAGACTGTGTAGTTTAAGTTTCGGAGAGGAACCATTTAGACGTTTGATCAACCACTACTAATTCTCGTGATAAGGGGACAGGCGTTTGAATGCATAACCATTTAAGCGTTTGATCAACCTGTTGCGGAAGTATGTAGAAGGGGACGAGTGTCTGAATGCATAACCATTTAGGCATTCGATCAACCTGCTGCAAAATCTTGTGGTAAGGGGACGGGCGGTTTGGATGGATAACTATCTAGGCGTTCGATCAACCTGCCATAAAAGCTTGTTGTAAGGGGACGGGCGGTTAGATGCATAACCATCTAGGCGTTCGATCAACCTGCAACAAGAATAACCAAAGAGAAAAGAAAAAAACAAAAGAGAAAGAAATAAGGCCAAAGAGAAGGGACTGAGACTTGAAATCACTTGAAACCTGAAGGTTCCGAACGAGTAGAGAGTATGGTTTTGGTTGATTTGCTATAGTCTGAGATTACTTTCTTCTTTAATTGTTATCATAGAGCTTTGTGAAGGTGTTCGTTCTTCGTTAGTGTTAGACGCTTAGATGATTCACACTTCTAGATGCGGGTTACTTTTTCATGCTTTGATAAAATTGCTTGGTTGGTTTGCCTTACTTTTCACCCTCTGATATTCCCGTCTTTTTCAAACCTCTTCCCTCTACTTAGCTTTTGCCTAACTTGAGGACAAGCAAAGGTTAAGTTTGCGGGAGTTGATAGGTGTGGTTTTTGTCACCTTTTAAGCCTTGTTTTCATTCGGTTTTAATTAGTTTATGATGCTTTTAAGTCCAATTAGGTTGTATTTGCATTGCATTTCATGTGTTCAGGTGTTGAAGAATACTTAGGCAAGAAACGGGACCATTTCAGGTCAAAATAATGCAAAAGAAGCAAAAAAACAGAAAATTCAACATTGCAGAGTTGACCAGTTGACCAGAAGCCAGGATCGACCACAAGGATCGACCAGTCTTGGCCGGTCCAGACAGAAAAGATCTCGACTTTGCATGATCAACCAAAAGGATCGACCAGTTTTGGCCGATCCAGACAGAAAACCAATCAATTTTAGTTGAATGAGAGCCACTATTTAAGTCTTTTAGGCCTAATTTGTCATAAGTTTAGATCCATCTTTGTCTCTCTTTCATTTTGGGTGAAATCTTTGTCAAAGAATGCTTGTTTTTTTTATTTTTAATGGGAAATTGAAGTTTCTTTTCATCTTTTATTCATTTTTATCTTGTTAAGCTTTTGATTTTGTAGTTGATCATGCTAAGACATGAATCTCCATGGGATTTTGTGTTTTGGTGAAGATTTGTGAGTAGTCTTTTTAAGTTTATGGATCTAGGGTTGATGTTTAAATCTATTGCTTTTGATGTTTTTTTTGTTTAATCTTTCATATATCTTCACTTGATTTGACTGCTTAATGCTATTTGGGACTTAGCTAACCTCATATAGATCTTAGATATTTTATTTCCAGAGAAGTGTTTGATAAAATTTCTGAATGAACTGATCTTGTGCTATTTGAAGTCTTTCCATGAGAGTGTGTTAGGATCATCAAATAGTTGCATAGACTAGACCTTTAATGTTTCTTATTTATGCATCTGGCCACGAGAGTGTGTGTTGCATGATTATGATAGGAGTTTCTACCACAAGAGTGGATTAGCCTAAATTGGATATATCTTAGACTAAAGATATGCTTTATTGTTGAATTCAACATCAATTACATGAAATCGACTGCCTAATTCGTTGCCCTGGTCCATAAGCTTATCTTTCTTATCGTTTCAAGTCTTATTTAGTTTTATTATTTTGCTTCGTTTTATATTGTTTTAAGTCTTGTTCAGTTTATTGTCTTTTCTGCTTTGTTGATTTTCTGCTTTGTTTCTTTTGTGCTTAATAAGATTGTTTAGTGACAAAACAAATTCTTAATTAGCTTAGACTAAACAAATTCTTTCGAGCTATAATGTGTTAATCCATCCCAAATTGGTTCAACAATCCCCTTCTATACTACAATCGATTGATAGAAAGACTAAGAAGCTCTTTATACCGTTATTGACTCGTGCCTACAAAATAAAGAAGTAGTAATTAAAATATGAATTTGTAATTATTGAAAAAGATGAACTAAACAAAACTTACCAACGGAAGCCGCTTGGCAGAAAATTACGTATGTCCCTTTGAATGCTTAGAAAATCTATGCTCGTTAATATCCGTCAGATGGGACCTTAAGCAACTACATGCAACCACAACGAAATGTAGATCTTGCAAGCAACGCATATGATAGTTCCAGATGTCTAGGCTTTGGCTTGCTATGTCGCCCTTGATCTTCCACTACTATTTCTAGCTATAAATTGTATCCGAAAAGCGTTTGGTCGCCTTATGGTTGAGGCACTGTGTAACGCCCCCCTCTGTGGGTCACTACTTCGAGCCCACCAAACCCATTAGTATGATATTGTCCGCTTTGGACCACCCAGACCCGCACGGTTTTGTTATTGGGCACCTTCCCAAAAGGCCTCATTGATATATCGTGTTTTTGACCCTTTTTTGCATTAGTTTTCTATCGTTTTCATTCGGGTTTTGCATGCATTTAGAGTCTTTCTAGGTCATTCTGCATAGCATTTGCATGAATCAAGTACGAAGCGGTCGAAGATGAAATCTATGTCGAAAGGAGGAACACTTAAAGAATCAAGCCTAGTTTCCGAGGAGTCCCGGACCAGGACCAGAAGAGTCACAAGTATGTCTCAACCGGGACACATTATATTCGCATACAAGGAAAGTGTCCCAGGTCAGCATCCCGAT
>OVAU01000147.1:0-26431 GCA_900406315.1 Biscutella laevigata subsp. laevigata | reverse complement strand
CATGGGCGACCCATGGACAACCCGCCCATTTGACACCCATATATATAAGTGACCAAAGTAAAATCTTCGGTTAACTAGACCGGATGACAATAAAAAGAGTGAGCTTTATCAGAACAGAGAGTGGCTTGCAATCGGCAGTTCATTATTATACATAACACCGTAGTTAAACTAATTGATCAATCGACCAAAATATTGGTGTAGACATAACTATATCGTAGCATCATTTTGGACAAGTAAATAGATGCTTTAATAAATAGAACTCATTAATCTAGATTTTGGTGGATGAACCAATTATTTCTCTTGTAATTTAACTCTAACGAGATATTATTAAAGATTGACTCTAGATTTCGGGGCAGACTATAAGAGCACCTCAAACGGAGGTTGTTATAGGGTTCTTAAAATGTTTTTTTCTGATTTAAAAAAAGAAATAATGAATTAAAATTGAAGAAACGATTCTCGAATCAAAGCTTTTAGATACGGTTTAAAACCGCTTAGGTGGCATTTTTTAATTGGAATAAGAAAAAGGTAAAAGAATTGGCCAATGAGAAGAAACATTTTCTGGGTGCGTTTTTTTTGTTTTTTTTTTTTGATAACCTAGGTTTAATCCTAGGACCGTAGACAACATGTGAAATTCCACTACCAACAGGAATCGAACCCGGGTGGCGGAGGTTGTAGCCACAACTCCTTTACCACCTGAGTCAATTCCGCATTGGTGTGTTTCTTCTTTTTCTCTTCTCTCTTGTCAATTGGAGACTTTTTCTCTTTCAATCTCTTCAATATACATTAATAAAATATTATAATATATGAGATAAGAACCTCTCCGATGGAAATGGTTTAAAGTTGCAGAATTCGAAATTCTCACGGGTTATTAAAAAAAAAAACTTTACATTTAATGACATAAAATGCTTTCCTCTGCTTTGAATACGAGTCAAACTCGTGCACCTCAAGGAATGTGTTCGCAATTCATATAACAAAGTGCTCAATCTTTAATTTTTTGCATACACATTACATCACAACTCACAAGCTTTAACAGAGAAACTATTCAAACCCTTGGACCGACTTTAATTCCGAAGTTGTTATCAGAAAAAGGTTCTTATTTATTGGCCGGAATTGAACAACCCATGAAAATATTTTAAGCTTTGTATCATCTTAGTCTTATCACTTCGTAAGAAAATTAGTTTGAAAATAGTAAATAGGGGCTGTTTAATCTCACCCCAAAAATCTGTAAATATGTTTTTTGTGTGGAATGTTCGAGGTTTAAATAGTATACGACGTCATAATTCTTCTAAGGCTTGGATTAATATCCATAAGCCTCTGTTTGGAGCTTTTATCGAAACACATATTCACCGGGTCAATATAGGGAGGCTGGTGAACGCTATTCCGTATGGATGGCGACATTTCGTAAGTTATGATCAACGGGATTCTGCTAGAATTGCAGTAGTATGGGATCCAACCGTAACGGTGACAGTGTATGAATCTTCTACTCAAGCTGTTACATGTGGGATTTATATTGCAGTGGCGAAGGTTAATTTGACAATCTCTTTTGTTTACGGTTCAAACATGCTCGACCAACGACGAGAACTTTGGGATAGTTTGAGAGATATACACAACACCACTCCGGTTCATAGTCACTCGTGGGCAGTACTTGGTGACTTTAACCAAATTCTAAGAACTAATCAGCACTCAAACCACTTAGATATGGAGGTCGATATAACAGGGGTTGATGATTTCGGGTTGCTTCTTCAGGACGCTGAACTGTTTGAAGCTCAAGCAAAAGGCCTAAATTACACTTGGTGGAATAATCAGAGTGTACACCCAGTTGCTAAAAAACTAGATCACGCTCTAGTGAACTGTCACTGGGCTACAAAGTTTCCTGAAGGGTATGCAGAATTCCTGGATCCTGGTCAATCCGACCATGCACCGTGTCTGTTTCATCTACCTGATATACAGACAAGGAAAAATAGGCCATTCAAGTTTTTTAACCATGTCATTCAACATCCGTCATTTGTGGACACAGTTAAAGCAACTTGGTTAGGTCCGGTACCTATTGGTTCGGAACAGTTTATGCTTCACCGTAAATTGAAAATGCTGAAGCATGGGCTGCGTATGCTGAATAGAACTCATTTCAGTGGCATCACCAATCGGACAAGATCGCAAGAGGCAAAAGTGGTTCTATTGCAGCGGCAAATTCTCACTGATCCGAATCCTGATCTGGTTAATGAGGAACATAGACAAAGGCAGCTTTGGCACACATTTCTGAAGGCAGAGGAAAAATTTTACAAGCAGAAATCCAGGGTTCAGTGGCTTAAGCTGGGGGATAGGAACACAGGTTTCTTTCATAAAACGTGTGTTCAACGATCTGCTCGAAACCACATACATTTTCTGCGGGATGACTCCGATATTATGTACAGTTCATCTACAGAAATTAAGAACCATGCAGCTGGTTACTTTGCAGATATTCTTGGCAGACATCCAAGGGTCTCCTCAACTACTGTGGATGAGTTACGGGACTTGCTTGATTTTCGTTGCTCATTGGCTCAGTCAGCAGACCTGCAATGAGATGTTACGGCAGAGGAGATAAGGAAGACAGTTTTCTCAATGCCGCTTGACAAGAGTCCAGGTCCGGATGGATACCCAGCTGAATTTTTCAGAGCAGCCTGGGCTATTGTAGGGAATGATGTGGTCTCTGCTATCAAGGAATTCTTCAGGAATGGTAGACTCTTGAAAGATCTAAATACAACGATTATTGCTTTAATTCCGAAGAGGTCTGAGGCTTGCAAGCTAGGCGATTATCGCCCCATCAGTTGCTGTAACTTCATTTACAAAGTGATCTCGAAGATTATCGCCGCGAGGATGAAGCCTATCCTCCTTCAGAGCATAAAACAGAATCAATCTGCTTTTCTTAAGGGTCGGATTCTAGGGGACAACGTGTTACTCGCAACGGAACTGATCCGAAATTACAGCAAAAGTTCATGCCCGAAAAGTGCGATGTTGAAAGTGGATATTCGCAAAGCCTTCGATACGGTATCGTGGGACTTGGTTCTAAAAGTTCTTCAGGCACAGGACTACCCTCCGAAGTTTATCTGGTGGGTTAGAGAGTGCATCACTTCCCCCCGGTTTTCAGTTGCAATCAATGGAGAGTTGGCGGGTTTCTTTGAAGGACAAAAAGGGCTAAGGCAAGGTGACTCTATATCACCTTATCTGTTTATAATGGTAATGGAGGTTCTTTCAAGTCTGCTTGACAGAGCAAGCTTAAATCAAGAATTCAATCAACATCCTCTTTGCGATATGCCTAAGTTAACTCATCTCCTTTTTGCGGATGACTTGTTGGTTTTCTCCGATGGTTCGGATTATTCCTTAGCCGGTGTTATGCGGGTCATGGACAGATTTAAGGATTTGAGTGGCTTGGACATGAATGCTGACAAATCAGAATTGTTCTTGGGTGGATATTCAGAGGAAGAAGCGAAGGCACTGAGTGATGTGTCAGGTATTAAGTTGGGTGAATTCCCAACACGATACTTGGGATTACCTTTGAATCCAGCTCGGATTTCAGCTGCTACGCTTCAACCTTTTGTAGAAAAGATCACTGCCAAACTACATAATTGGACGGTAAAGCTTCTTTCATTTGCCGGTAAAATTCGCCTTATCTCCTCAGTTATTTATGGAATGGTCAACTTCTGGAGCTCAGTATTTAACCTCCCCAAGAGGTTCTATGCTAAGATTGACTCACTATGCTCGGCTTTTCTATGGAAAAATTCGACAACGTCGGCCTCAGGAGCTAGAGTTGCTTGGAGTGACATTTGCAAGCCTAAGGCAGAAGGGGGACTAGGAATAAGACTGCTGGAGGATTTCCAACAGGTTTTTCGGTTAAAGCAGATTTGGAACCTATTTGCTACTTCCGGATCACTTTGGGTTGCTTGGGTTAAGGCACATATTTTTCATCGCAAGGATTTCTGGATGACAAATGCTTCACCTCGCTTCTCAGGCTCAATTCGAAGCTTGTTAAAGCTGAAAACACTTCTCAAGGATTTATTGAGATGCAAGTTAGGCAATGGGAAGACCGGTTCATTTTGGCATGTAGACTGGACAGATTTGGGGCCTTTAATAGACCATCTTGGAGCAGGGGGCCCGAGATCTCTTCGGATCCCTCTTTCCGCGACGATAAGTAGAGCAGTTCGTGGGGGAACATGGTCGCTACCGCCTGCTAGATCTGCGGAGGACGTCTCATTCATGGCAGCGTTGACAGTTATCCCTCCTCCGAAGGAGGATGATCCTCCAGATAGTTTTTTGTGGTATTGTGGGAGTAATACTACACCATCTTTTTCAAAAGAGTTCTCTTCCAAGGCTACTTGGCAGAGGCTAAGGACTGCCTATCCTCTTGTTGGGTGGGATAAGTTGATTTGGTTCAAGGAATCCATTCCTCGGTGCGCTTTCATTTCCTGGTTGTTATTGAAGGAACGATTATCCACGAGGGACAGGTTACTGCGTTGGGGACTAAATGTTCCACCTATTTGTGTCCTATGTGATGCTGCAGATGAGACTCATTCTCATATCTTTTTCGAGTGCCCTTTCTCCTTGGGAATATGGAATCGATTCGCTGGTTCTTTTGGTCACTCACCCCCGACTTGCTTTAGGTCCTTGGTGGCTTGGCTTTTTGGTTCTGGTCCTCGGCTCAGTCGCCCAAATTCTCTGTTATTAAAGCTGTGTTTTCAGGTCGTGGTGTACATGCTTTGGAAGGAAAGAAATGCCAGAATCTTCGGTGCTGTTGAGTCCACGTCGGCAACAGTAAAGGCTTCTATTGATCGCATGCTTCGGGATCGACTGCTTTCCATTCCTCCAGCCGGCGATGGTTCTTTCTCCTTACTTGAAGTTTATTTCGGATGTTTGATCCATCCGCTTTGATTTTTTTACTCTTTTGTATTCCTCTTTCTTTTGCTTTGTAAAACTTTTCAGAAAATGGTATATTAACATGTTTACCAAAAAAAAAAAAAATTAGTTTGAAAATGGTTTATCTAAGTGACAACCAACAAGATGATTTCTACTACTATTTACGAATGATTCACATCGTTTAGTTTCGTTCTAATTGATAATTTTTATTTTAGAAAACATAAATAATTCGAAAAACAACTAAAAATCTGATAAGTTCTCACACATATTAGTATGCTCTAACTAAAAACAACATCGTTACAAAATTAGACAATATAAATTACAAGTATATTTTTACAGTATTATACTCATAAAATAAAACAAAAACTAATATATCATATATATATGTGTGTGAATAATTCGATTTTTCTAAAAATGAGATTTGTTTTTGTTTTTTTACGAATATTGTAATTATACTATTTAATTTGCTCAGAAATTTTACAGATATCCTCACAAAGCAAACATCGAATCAGAGGGGATCTAACGAATATTTTTTTCAAACCTAAATTTATTGGATGGCAATTAACAACGTTAACAAAAGTTGTAGAAATTTTTTTGTGAAGGATCTAATTAACAAATCAAAACATCAAGCTACATTTTTATTAGACGTTTTTGCATAAATAATATTAAAAAAAATAAGTATTTGATCGAACATATATGTTGGGGTAGATGAAATGGTTCTAATAGTCAATAAAATATGGTTAGAGTTGAAGCACCCGACAGCAAAAATGGTTGAGATAGAAAGCAAATTTGCAAGTGCCAACTCAACTGTTAGGGACCACCACAAGACCATTCTATAAATGGAATCATTGTTCGTTGGGAGCAATTCAAATTTATTTGATTCGGTAGTCAAAGCAATTAAGTATATTGCCATGTCGAATTTTTAGATAAATCATTTCATAAGTGAAGACACGTGTATTAGTTTTCAGTTTAAAGTCTTAAGTCATGAAAGATGAGTGTTGTCTATATATGACTTGTTCCTGTTTCTTTGTGCCGTCCAAGAAAATGCCAAAATCACGAGTTTCATAAGGTTTCATAAGGTTTCATAGGCCGACTAAACAAAAAAATAGTGTGTATATAAATAAATATAGCTCACAAAAAAGTATAGATTATAGTTTATTTGTTGGGGTTTTGTGTATAGATTATGATTAAAGAACTCTCAAAGTCTTTTCTCCTTGTCATTTCATGCTATGTGTTTTATTCACTAATCCAAGTTTTCTTTATTCTGATTCTTTTTACAAATAAATATTAGATAAAATGATAAAACATTTGTTGCATATGGTTTCAAATGCAATATAAAAATATATTTAATTATTTTATTCATGAGGAGATAACATAAACTACTTCGGTTCATAAAAGAATTTAAGGGTTTTTTTTGTCTCATACCATTTTATTAATTAGCGTTAATAAATTTTGAAATTCGAAAATATTTGTTAAAAATATTCGAACTCTTCAATTACTATTGGTTCATGCTTGTGAGTGACTAAATATATTAATTAATTATTTGTATGTAAACTCTATAATTGTTTGTTAGGAACAAAAAGAAAGCATGTGATTTAGAAAACTTATAAATATTATAAACCAAACTGTGAGCCCTAAGCCGTTTAAGAGAAGATTATAATATTTGAAGTGGTCTCGCCGTTCAACATTAAAATTGTTTTACAAAAACATTGAAGTTCATACCACTAAGCTCGATAACTTTTTTTTTTTAATTTTGTAAACTAGTGATTTTGGGTATTATGTGCGTAAAGAATATTTTGCATAAAAATGAAATAGTGTATGATCAAATTAAAGCTAGCAAATGCATGGAATAAAGAGTTATAATAAGTTAAGGTATACATTAATTTATTGTAGGAAAATAACAACATTATGCTACATTAAAATATCAAATATATTTCTTGGGCAGTCCACAAGCCAATCTATTACATGGATTTAACTAAGTTTATGTACAAACAAGAAATACACATATTACAACATTGGACCTGTCTGAATTTACATATCTTTTTGTAAGTTTGTTTACGAGAATCCGCTGCAGATAAAAGTGTGTAGTTTAATGGTAATTGTGCAGTAAGTCAATTCATTTAGTACTACCTCCGTTCCTCAATAAGTGGGGTTTTAGGTTTTTATTTTTGTTTCATTTTAAATGATCTTTTCGATTTTCAATGCAAAAATTTAAAGCTAAAAACCATTAATATTGTGCAGTATGAATTTTGATTGGTTAAAATAGATGAAATTAATGGTGTTTTTATGAAAAAGAGATAAATTAAATGATGTTTTTGTGTTTTATTAATCAACGTGAAAAATCCTTAAACATCATGTATTGAGGAACGGAGGGAGTATATATTACCAAACGAAAACTTTTTTAATTATGATTAAGCATTCTAGTTTGAAACTTGTGACCATGTTAGTCGTCTCATAAATGAAATTTGAATTCATTAATTATTTTTAAAAAGACTTCACTCACATGAAAAAACAATGGTAACATAGCCTCTCTAATTGGAGTTGATTTGATACTTCTGTAATAATTGATAACATAGTCTCTCTAATTGAAGTTGATTTAATGCTTCGTTAATTTTCATGAAAGTATAAAATATATCTACCCTATTCCTACAATATATAAAAGTTTGTTACTAAATATAAAATGGTTTTTAAAGAATCTAATGATTATAAACAAGTATTCTCAGTATGTGTTATAAACTCTACAACATCAATAATTAAAAATAGCCTATAGTATATGTATATATGAATAATAATAAGAAATAGACTTATAGTTTGAACAGATTTAGATATGTAAGAATTAGTTTAGTGTTTCCTAATATCTTATTATAAATTTCAACCACTATCTATTTTTCTTTGTCCGACGTTGGTTTAATGACTTTTTTTTGTAAAGGACATTCCGTTGAAAAATAAAATACATATTTTGCATTAATTAGATTTATGTAAATGCATATACTGTACTATATATATAGGTTCGAAACAATCATTAATAAAGATATCATTCTTAGTCCTTAACAGAGAGTATAACACAAAAACACTGACACTGTCAATGGAGGACTTATATTCTTCTATTTGGCTTCATCAAGAGGTATCATCTCAATCATTGTAACATTTCTTTAAATTTCTCATTCGAATTCTTAATGTTTATTTTTATTTTTTTGAAATGCAGCATAGCGTTGATGAAATGAGGCAGAATTTACAGAACACTCTTTGCGAACTAGAGACACTGAAAATGGAAGCTAATGAGAGATCAAGAACACACAGAGAAGAAGTCAACCAACTTCTCAATCTCATTAAATTCACCCAACAAGAACGAGACGAAGCTAGGCATGAGTTATCTCAATTCATCTTCCAAACCCAAAACCCTAATTCAAGAAGCATCTCTGCATCAAACAGCTTTTCTCACGATGGATCTTCGTCTCCTTCTTCTTCTGAACTCTCTAGCTTCCTCAATATTCATCCTCATCCGTCAGTTATCCTCGAAGATCCAACGGCTCATAATAATCATCAGCTCGACCCTCTAGACGTTCTCGTGATGGGGAGAGCTTTTCCAGAAACGGGAAAGCTTTTAAAGGCGGTGGTAGATGCTGGACCGCTTCTTCAAACGCTTCTTGTGGCGGGACCGCTTCCAAAATGGGTAAACCCACCGCCTCAAACGCAAACGCATCATTTTGTGTTACCCCCTCCTCCAATATCGTTTAGTAGTTCCGATGTTAATAATAGCGCGTCTGGGCGATGTGATTCTCTGACGTGTTCTGGTTCGGTTATGAGATTTGGATTCGGTTCGAATTCTGTTATTTCTCAACCAACATTAACCAGAAAGAGGCAGAGATTAGAGTAGCGAATCGATCTCTTCTCTACGATTCTGTCTGATTGACCGGTTCGGTTATTATGTCAAATCTGGTTCCGGACAATATTTTGTTTCCGGTTTCCAGTCACGGTTTGATTTAACACAAATCTAGTGCCCCCTTTCATGAATTCACTATTTGAAATTTGGTCAATAAGAAGATTGGTAATTTGGTCAAAATTGTATTCATACACATCTAAAATAAATTACTGGGCCGAGCCAAAAGCCCAAATCGATTTTCTTGACTTTCGATGATTTACGTAAAACTTAATTTCAAAAGTCTTCGTTTTATAAGCTTTTGGTCAAGCCAAAGGCTGATCGTTATCGGAGATATAAATATGACCCATCTTCTTGCGTTTGGTCTCTAAGTATCTTCTGTTCTCCTTGGTGATTGGTGTCACCACAGGCACACGTCCAACTACGGCGAGTCCATACCCTTTCAGACCAGTGAATTTCGCTGGATTATTTGTCATCAGTCTCATTGTTCTCACTCCTATGTCTCGAAGCATCTACATTGCACCATCCCAAATCCAATAAAAAAACTGAGAGATTTCGCAGCAATTGTATATCAATCAATCGCGAACCAACTTTAATATGGCTGACCTGAGCACCTATACCATATTCACGAGCATCAATGGCTAGGCCAAGTTCAACATTGGCTTGAACAGTGTCGTGTCCTCTGTCCTGCAAGTTATAAGCTCTAAGCTTGTGACCAAGTCCAATGCCTCTTCCTTCGTGGCCACGGAGATACACAATCACTCCTCTTCCCTCTTTCTCGATTAGCTCCATTGCTAACTCCAATTGGCTTCCACAGTCACATCGTGCTGAGCCAAAAATGTCTCCGGTTAAGCATTCTGAATGCACTCGTACTAGAATGTCTTGGCCATTTCCAACGTTTCCCTGATTACAAATAAACACAAGACTGGTCTTAAGTCGGATCTCCAGTAAGTCCGGTCATACAGTTGGCTGTTCTGAGACACTGATGCAAATTGATCAAGAGTTTTAGAAGCAAGTGGTGTTTGATTTACCTTCACCAGAGCAATATTTTCGGTTCCATCGAGTTTTGATCGATAACAATAAGCTTGGAAAAGACCCCATTTCGTAGGCAAACGAGAAACTGTGATTCTCTCCACAAGCTTATCTCGTTTTCTTCGGTATCTGTGAGTATATCAAACTAGCCAAAGTTTAGAAATTTTCTTGTTTTCCTCTTCTAAATACATTCTGTCTCTTCTTCTCTAACCTGATTAGATCAGTCAAGGATACAATGGGAATGTCGTGTTCTGAAGCAAGCCTTTTCATATACGGTAGCGAGGCCATTGAGCCATCTTCTTGATCAAGAATAGCTGAAAGAACAGAGACCGGACGTAAATTAGCCAATATCATTAGATCTACTGAAGCTTCGGTGTGACCAGCTCTCCTTAAAACTCCACCGTCTCTGTACTTGAGAGGAAACACATGGCCAGGCCTTCTGAAATCTTCTGATTTAGCTTCGAGGGACGAAAGCGCAAGAACCGTATCCGCTCTGTCTGAAGCTGATACTCCGGTTGATGTTCCGGATTTCACATCCTGTAACCAAGAACTTTGTTAGAATCCCTTTTAGAGAAAAATGATGATTAAATCTGATCTGCAAATCGTTACCACGGTGATGGTGAAAGTTGGTGCAGAGGAATCTTCGTCTTCCATTTCAGGTGACATCAGTGTAAGGTTTAATCTTTCAAGGTCTTCTTGCTTCATCCCAACTGAGACAATTCCGGAACCATTCTTAATCAGAAACGCTATGTGCTTTGGAGTCGTAAGAGTTGCCGCCATGATCAGATTTCCTTCAATATTGCCGTTTTCATCTTCAACAACTATCACAAACTGAAAATAAATGTAGGAAGACCGAATCTATACAAGTGTAAAAACAGTTACTCAATGATCTTCAAAAGAAAATCCAAAGAAGAAACCTTTCCTTGACGTAGAGCTTGAAGAGCACATTCGATAGAGGAATAACCTTGAGTAGGACAATCTGGATCACCTTCCGCGTCACTCACAAAGAAATCAACAGTCTCAGGCGTGATTTCGGCGTCAACTGTCTCGAATGAAGCAGAATCAAAAAACGACCCACCGGTTCCTCCAAGAGAACTTTCCTCGAACACGTTACGATCACTATTCCCATTAGCCTTGATCTTCATATGTAACTTATTAGAAAAACTCCAGCAAGTAGCAGCAAACATAGGCGACCTATAGGAGCCATTGTTTTCAGCGGGAAAACACCCAGAAACACATAACAAAGGGGCAAAAGGAAAATAAAATTATCATCAAACCTTGAATTAATGAAGTTGTGTGCGAAAAAGATGCCAGGAGATAAAGCAGAATCCATCTACTGGATGAATTTAGAGTATACGTATATATATAAGTCTATCTTCGTACGATTAGCTGCTTCTTGTCTCCCATACTTTGAGTTGTTTACTTGTAATTCGTACCCAAGACTGTAAATTAAGAAAACCAGAATCAGACATTTTCCAAGGTTGTAAGGAGAATAAAATCACGACCACGAGTTTAGATTAGGACTTATCTTCTTTCTTTTTTGTTTTGTCAAAACACATCCTCATCGTACTGACTGTACTGAGTGGTCTTTCTCAGGGACCACATGTTAGGAGGAACATTCGAACTTCTTTAAACGGAAACCTCTAGCTTATTTGGAAGGTCTTGACTCGTTTGGTCAAACTCGAGAACTGACGTGGCGGATTCATAGTTTCACCCCCTAAAACAAACTGATTCTTAAATAGGGGAAATGAAGTGGAGCAAATCGGGTCGAGACGGAGAGTCGCCGGAGAATTTCTTCCAGCTAATCTATACATATTTATCCGATCCCACCAGATCGGCCGTTTTATTGTATCCGTCCGGCAGCTAACTTGAAATCTTTGAGCTCCAATAGGTCGAGTATTTTGGTTTATTTCGCACGCTTTACATTTCGAATCAGAGCTTTGTATCATACCATGCCTTTGGTTAGTTTTGGCTAAGATTATGTTCTTCAGAAAGAAGGAAAGCTTTTGAGAGGTGCATGGGCCATGGCTGAGCCGGAGACAGTAAACGGAGTGAAGGAGAACAAATTATGGAAAGGTGTATTCGCCGTTTCCGGCATTATGTCTACTCTTGTCATCTATGGTGTTCTTCAGGTCTTTTTTTCTTACCATTTCTCTGAAAAGTTTCTTCCCTTTTTTTGTTGTATGATTAGAAAATTTCTGTAGCTTTTTTTGCTTGTAATTTTGTAGGAGAAGATAATGAGAGTTCCTTATGGATTGAACAAGGAGTACTTTAAGTATTCTTTGTTTCTGGTTTTTTGCAACAGGCTCACTACATCAGCTGTCTCTGCTGGTGCTTTACTGGTAAATAAACTTGTGTTTTGTGTTCATATGTATTGCCAAAGGTTCAAAGAACCCTGTTTGACTTCTTCATTTGTAGGCAAGCAAGAAAGTTTTGGATCCTGTTGCTCCAGTTTACAAATATTGCCTTATATCAGTGACTAACATCTTAACCACAACATGCCAATATGAGGTGGGATTTGTCCTTCTCCTCTCCTATAATTTATTATCTTAGTTTTATAATTATTGTTTTGAGCCATCTGCGATGCCTCTAGGCACTCAAGTATGTGAGCTTCCCGGTCCAAACCCTTGCAAAATGTGCCAAAATGATACCAGTAATGGTAAGTTTTATCATTTTTCTCGGTAATAGATGGAGACACATACATTTGAGTTTAGCATCACTGATCAATTCTTTGTGCTCTTTGCAGGTATGGGGAACTCTCATCATGCAGAAAAAGTACAATGGCTCTGACTATTTAGTGGCTTTTCTGGTTACTCTTGGCTGCTCTGTCTTTATTCTTTTCCCGGTATAAAATCTGCTTTATGCTCGTTATCAAATATTTTCAACGGCTTAAGTTAGTTAAGAGTGTTACAGTTGATTACCATGAGCAGCAGCATAAAATGTACTGAAGTTTGTTTATGTGAATCTGTGCTGTAGGCAGGAGATGATATCAGTCCGTACAATAAAGGAAGGGAAAATACTGTTTGGGGTGTTTCCCTTATGGCTGGTTATCTTGGGTATGTATATCCACGTTACCCTCTTCATCTGTTTATACTGAGATTTTGTTTTCTAGTTTAAAGTTTGGAGTCTTGCTACTCTTTTGTTACTAGCGACTCACGAATCATGTTTGTGTATTTGGTAACTAACAGGTTTGATGGCTTTACAAGCACATTCCAAGACAAACTCTTTAAAGGATATAATATGGAGATACATAACCAAATATTCTACACAACACTTTGTTCTTTTGTTCTGAGTTTCCTTGGTGAGAATCTCACTCGTTGTTTCAGTCTTTACTATTAGAGTTGCATTTTTTCTGGACAGTGGATCATTAGTTGTCTTCCTTGGTGAATCGTTTCTTGTTGGTTCTTTTCCCACAAGATCTTATATTTTTACTGTCTAGACCTCTGCAACAACAGCTGATATAATTTCCAGCTAAATTTGTGTCATATGTTAGTGTGATGTTGACATGTACATAGTCGGGACTTTCATAAGCTTGTTTTGTTTCTTACCCGGTTTCTCATAGTCAGAATTCATTTCTTCTTTGTAAACTTCGATGCATAGACCCTCAAAAAGAAGATCACAATACTTATCAGTCTGTAAATCTTGTGTTTGATGTAGGACTTATATTACAAGGGCATTTACTACCAGCTATAGATTTTGTTTCTCAGCATAGGGACTGTTTAGTCGACATTGCTCTGCTTTCCACAGTAAGTTTAAGTTTCCTCTATTCTTGTACTTAGTCATTACATTACCCTGTTGTTTCGCCCATAATTAGTTTGGGCGTTTTTATAGTCTAATAGGTCCACAAAAGGCTACGATGACATTTCTTGATACAATCTTCGTCTCTTGTTTCTTTAAATCCCACTGAACTTACCAGAGACTAATCTGCAGGTTGCGACAGCGAGCCAGTTCTTCATTTCTTACACCATTAGAACATTTGGTGCTCTAACATTTGCTGCAATTATGACGACGAGACAGGTAAAGAACAAAAACTTTATCTCAGTCTGACTGATCCGACTTAATAACTAACGTGATCCTTTTCTATTCCGTCTTCATAAAAAGCTTGCAAGCATCATGCTCTCGTGCATTTGGTTCTCACATCCTCTTAGTTGGGAACAGTGTATCGGATCGGTATATTTTTCGATTCTCTTACATTATGTTTGTTCACTCCATTCACTTGACGCTAAACTTTTGATTCTTTGACTAATCAAATTCACTCGATCATCAGGTCATCGTTTTCGGTTCTTTATACGCGAAAAACTTACTGAACAAGAGCAAAAGATCACAAAAGCAACCTCAGCCTCCAGAACTTCCGCAGTACGAAAAAGTTGAGAACTCTTAAAGAAGGAAGGACATTTTAACATAATTTAGAAAGCCTCAAAAACATTCTCTCTTGTTATAACCCTCAAAAACAAAACAAAAAAGCCTATTGAAAGTAGGATTCATATAGACTAATCTCTATTTTTTTCATGTTTTATTTAATTTTGTTGGATCTCCTATAAAGCTGATTATAGAATTTTATTATGGGATGAACTAATGATCTCATTAAAAAATATAAATCATGTGAAGATATTTCTCTACCAACAACTAGTCTTTACCATCCATAAGTGGTCAAACTTGGTAAAGCCATTGCATAATCTTGGAATTTTGCAACTTCCGTTCCATTCAATTGTCGGTTGGATTTCTATATACTTAAAAATGATTGTCGGTCGGTTGATTACTGTCATTCCATATAAAAGAATTATAAGCAGATGATCCGAGTGATTAAATAAATGTTAAAATTGTATGATTCAGAATGTAAGATGTAGTTTTAATTAAGTTTGAATAAATATTATGGATTTCATTTATATGGCGGCAGGATGCAATTATTCAACTCTGAAGCAGTGAACCTTCCACAGAAGTCGTAATCTCGTTTCCCAAAATATCAAACCTAGTAAAAAGCTAATTAACAGTAACATATGTATTGTAGAAAGCTAATTAACAGTAACATACGAATCGTAGTAAGCTAAGTAACAGTAACAAATGTATTGTAGAAAGCTAATTAACAGTTGTATATTTTATTTTCCCTCATGTTAAGATCTCTTAAACCATACCAAAATAAACACAAACTGTTTAAACTTAAATTACATCGGACAGAAACAATACTATTTAATTCGTATCATACACATTTTCTATATATATACTATCTGATCTGCTTCACTTGGATTTGAAACAGACACAACATCAGTTCTGTATTTTGTTAATCAACAAATGAGGAAGCACTTGTTCCGATCATCTCCTCCGCCGGAGAAACCTACAGCTCAACACTCGCTAGCCGAATCAGCAGTTGATGAGTGTAGCAGCAGCATCAACTCTATCATATCCAAATGGACTTCTTCTTCTTCCGACGAATTCCTCTTTTCTATCAACAGTCGTCTTGAAGCGGAGGAGTTCGTGCTAGCCGTTAAGGATTTGCAGAGCACCATGCATGGTTTGGTTTCCGTTAATCCTTCCTCGGGGAAGCTGGTCTATGCTCAGAACTTGATGCAATCCGCTATGAATCTTCTTGAATCCGAGTTCCATCGCATTCTTAAGGCCAATCGGAAGTATCTGGATCCCGAAAGCGTCTCTGTACGCTCTTGCAGATCTTTTAGATTCAGCTCTTCCACTACGCCTGCTGTTGTCTCTGATTCCGAAGACGAAAACACTTTCGAGGATCTCGCCGACGAGCATAGATTCTCCGGCGGTGATACTGACGCCATGGATGATTTGAAGATGATTGCGGATTGTATGATTTCTACTGGTTACGCTAAGGAATGCGTTATGGTCTATAAGACGGTACGGAGATCCGTTGTCGACGAGACGCTGCACAGTTTAGCAGTTGAGAGATTGACTCTGAATCAGATTCAGAAGATGGATTGGGATATTCTGGATTCCAAGATCAAATCGTGGTTAAAAGCTGTGAAATTAGCAGTTCGGTCTCTGTTCTTCGGCGAGAGGATTCTCGCCGACCATGTTTTCTCCTCCTCAGGTCCCATCGTCGAATCATGTTTCACCGAGATTACTCAGGATGAAGCTTTAATCCTCTTTATTTTCCCGGAAAATGCGGCGAAAATCAAGAAACTAACCCCCGAGAAAATGTTCCGATTCCTGGACATGTACGAAGCTCTTGCGAATCTTTTCGTGGAGATCGAATCGATTTTCTACTTCGATTCAGCCGCCGCCGTTAGGTCTCAGGTGATAAACTCGCTAGCTAGACTCGGCGATGCTATAAGGTCGATGATGACGGATTTCGAATTGGCAATCCAGAAAGAAACCTCCAAAACGCCGATAACTGGCGGTGGCGTTCATCCTCTCACGCGTTATGTCATGAATTACCTCTCCTTCCTCGTCGATTACAGCGAATCTATCGCCGTCATCTTCGAAAACTGGCAGCTTAGCGTTCCGTCTCCAATGCCGGAGTCCTTATGCATCAGCGGCGGCGATGACGCTCATCCGGAGGACTTGCACTCATCTCCGGTGTCCCTACGAATCGCGTGGGTAATTCTTCTCACGCTCTGCAAAATCGACGGCAAATCCCAACCTTACAAAGACGTCGCTCTATCTTACCTCTTCCTTGCGAACAACCTCCATTACGTCGTCGTTAAGGTCCGATCGTCGAATCTGAAGCTCCTTCTCGGCGAAGATTGGGTGGAGAGGCACGGGGCAAAGGTGAATCAGTACGCCGATAAGTTTGAGAAGCTCGCATGGGGGAAAGTGCTGACGTCACTGCCGGCGAATCCGGCGGTGGAGCTCTCCGCGGAGGAGGCCAGAGATTTATTAGCCAGATTCAACCACGAGTTTGAGGAATCGTACCGGAAACAAACTACGTGGGTTATACCCGACCCGAAACTTAGGGACCAGATTAAAATATCGTTGAGTCAGAAACTCCTGCAGGTTTGCACCCAGTTATACCGGATAAACCGGATCGGTTTGGTAGGAGATGCAAATAACGAGTCTATTGTCAAATATACACCTGAAGATCTAGGAAATTACCTCTCCGATCTGTATTTTGGGGCAATAGCCTCAGGGAGTGCCTCGACATAAGGATCCGGATCTGGGTCCGGCTCTGGAACCGGTTCGTCGACGATGGGTAAACCTCAGGGAGGACGTGGCCATTAAATGAGAATCTCGTGATAGTTTGCTTATCATTAGCGATATTTTTGTGTTGCTTATGATCGTCTCTCGTATCTCTTTTCCTGACGTGTAGCTATATCACAATAATCATTCGACTCTCTTTGGAACTTTTTTATCATTATTATTAACGACAAAGGAATATTCAATGATTATTTCCGATTCTGGTAAAGATAAAATGAGCAGAGAGGCATGTACGTAAAAGACAATTATAATTTGGAACTAGCTCTCATTCGTGTGTAATTGTAATTTGAAATTAGGTTTCGAGTCTTTTGGACTATGTGATTTTGGTGTTACACGACTCCAAGTTGGTACGAGTTGTACTGGTACACCATAAATTAATAAGTACGCTTAGTTTCATCGCTTCGAAACTGAAATCTGGGGAGAGTTTTAACATTTGTGCTTGATTACATAAACATTCCTTTTATTCCTTGTAGAGAAATCTTACAACCATAATTCCAAGAAATGCTACATTTTCAACAACAACAAAGAAAAACACAAAAGAGACGAAGCGATCACAGACATTTTAAGTTCGCGCTTTTTTTTTATTCACACACCAAATCTTTAGTCTTCAGTCTTCATCGGGAATTAACCGGAGATATCGATTGATTTAACTTCAGGCTTCTTCTCAGGAGCTTTTGGAACCGTAACGGTAAGCACACCATTCTCCATTGTAGCCCTAACTTCTCCCATCTTCGCATTCTCCGGCAACCTAAACCTCCTCATAAACTTTCCACTAGCCCTCTCCACACGGTGCCACTTGTCGTTCTTCTCCTCCTTCTCCTTGCTCCTTTCTCCGCTGATCTGAAGAATGTTCTTGTCTTCAACCTCAACCTTCACTTCTTCCTTCTTCATCCCTGGCAAATCAGCTTTGAACACGTGTGCCTCCGGCGTTTCCTTCCAATCAACTCTTGCGTTTGTGAATGCAGCAACGTCACTAGCCGACGAAGGAGTGAAGAATCCTTCCAAGGGATCCCACACGTCTACCGAGAACGGATCGAAAATGTTTGATCTTCTTCCTCCGAAAAGGCTTGGAATTAGAGACATCGTTTGTTGCTTTTCGAGTGACTTAACTTTTGCTTCGGTTTGATGGATTTGATCTGATTTATTAGATCACTGAGAATGGTCTATATAAAGAGGGAACTAGAGGATGAAGACAGAACGTTCTTCGAGTTTCTTGAACTCAAGAAGTGAAGCTTCGTTTTCTAAAACCTTCGTTTGTTGTCTAGAGAGACTTTTTTAAGACCAGATATTTCATGAAGTTTCGGTTGTTGAAACAAGACGACGTGCATTCCTCGGTTGATACGTAAACGACGTGCCGTTTTTTGTTTTTTTTTCACTGTTGGCTTAATAAACTGGACCTTTTTTGATACATGCCCATTTCTTCTGTTATTACTCAAAAAAACATGATTTTTATGTAGAAGGATATGGGAGATGATTATTAATGAAAACAGAACCTGAAATGAAGATCAGTAACTCTGATTACCTTTTTTTTTTTGGTCAACAACTCTGATTATGGTTTGGTTTTTATAATCAATGGAGCTTGCAAGAAGAAAGAGAGAAAGGAAAAGAAAAAGCTTTACATTGTAAAGATGCTACTAACTGAACAAACCTAAATTTCCTCAATGCTGCAGCAAACTTGGTCTCTTTTCCACTAGCTCGTACTTGACAACAAAATGTTCCTGCATTGACCATCCCAAAACTAAACTAAACCCCCTGCAATTTTGGGAACAAGGAAATAGATATTTACTGCAATAACACCATTGTTGACTAACCTTTCTGACTGTTTTGAACGAGTTTGGATCAAGGCATTCATATGTTCCTCTTTCAAATAATGCTGTCCTGACCGAGGGTTCCCCAACTCTGCGGAACCATAATCTTAGTTCCTTGTGGTAAAACCAACCTCTTTCGTAACTGCGAGATATCAATAAAATTCAAAAGCCTGAACCCATAAGTGTAGAGTAAACTATTACGGCGGAGGGAAAGACATACAGTTCATCTGCTGCGTATAGCTGTGCTTCGTCTTTTGGCATACTGGAACAATAATTAGAGCAAAGTACTGTGTTAAATAGGAAAAAAGATGATTCACGAGCTTGCAAATAAGATATAGAATGCTGATCTCTTAACAGACCTGTAAAATGTGTAGAACAATAACTCGATTGAAAACCTTTTGAAATTTGCTCCCTGCAACAGAAATGATAAAACATTTGTAAACAAAATCGAGAAAACGACTGCGAGGATACATTTTTGGTGCTACTCACAAGGTTAAGAGGAAACTTACATTTGGAGATGGAGTTGGTGTAGCATAGTAACAACTTGGTACTGTGAACTCGACTTCAGTCTTTGCCGGCTCATTCGTCCAAGGGGAGGCAAATGTCTTGTAGAGAATTCCAGTTGAATTCAAATCTAATCCTAGCGTTGTTAACTCGATGCCAAGAGCAAGTGAGGTCATATCAGGGTTGCTCCTATTTAGTACGTTTAACATGCCAAGCAAGCAAAAACGATCTGCCTCCGACTGTGCCGATTTCGTATCAGAGTCTCTAAATTGATTAATTGATGACATCTGTTGCACAGGAAACTGGGATTGATTTTGATGCTGCTGATACTGCTGAATAAGCTGATCATAACCCATACTGGTAACTGTATTGGGCGAACTTAAAGGTCTCAAGCCAAGACCCTGCAGCCCACCAGTCTGGTATCAATAAGAGTGAATGATGAGAGGGACCAGAGTTAAAACAAGTGTGGTCCGACTATAAAACTCAGCATCATAATATTTTATATATATATATATATATATATATGAGATGAGCAACTTGAGGAAAAACAATGGCTTAAATACAGATAAGAATAGGAGAGAGCCGCTCACAGATGAAGGATGTTGTGGCTGTTGTTGTGTACGATACGACGGGTATGTTCCCCCCAAGTTGAAACCACCAGATCTATTCATCTACAAGTTTGCCATCTCCAAACATTAATTACGCCATCAACAACCATATCAATGGAACACGCAGGAAAACGTTTTCTTAATTTCGACAGTCTAAAGCTTACAGAAAAGTTTTGAGGGTGCATCATTGACATAGCATTGTCATGGAGTTGTTCTTTCTGATGCAACTCCATCGGATAATCAGAATTACCACCTGCAAAATATCTACTATGCTTGTGAATGATCTAGCAGGTAAAGCTTCAGCATTTAGAAACATCATATCATCTTTCTGATGGAATAAGCTGTAGTATGAAGGCAGATAAGAAGTTTCTGAACTTGCTAAGTATTTATACTTGGAGAATTGAATAGAGGGAAACTTCACATATTATAAGAAACTATAGAAGATACTCCTCACTTTGCACACATTACATTTGTAATGCCCATCTTTATCGCAAGAAAAAAGAAAGTTATTAACATATAAAGAAAAGACCAGCACCTTTATATCCAGGGAGGGCAGGAAAATCTTCATTTTGGATGCTGAACTCCTGGTTTTGTTGGGCAATCGGGACTCCTAAACCTTGTTTCCTCAAAGAGCCTAGAAGCACCACCACAAGAGTATGAGGGAACATGACAATTCAATTATTGTTCAACAAACTTCTTTTGTATGAAGTATATGAATTTGAAAAGAACTTCAGATAAAATTGACTACCCAGTTGTCCTTGCGTTCCACCGGCAGAACCAGGACGACTTGTCAGCTGAGGAAAATCGTTGTTGATGTCAAAAAGTGAGCTGTCGTTAGAATGATCACCGAGCATCAAACTATTAACTGACTGAGCATGGTTCTGCGAAAGTGGACCGCCACCAGTATGATAGGAATTCCCAAGCATAGACACGACCTGAGATCCTGTACCATGCAATTTAGCAATCAGATTTTTACTGGTAGATCCACATACAGCAGCTGCTAGCTTCTGGCATGTTTACGTAAATGAATAAACTCAAACTCCATAGAATACCAGAGCGCTTTATCTAATCTTTGTTGTACTGGATAAGTATAGACTACCAGTCTACCACAGCAAAACAAGTTCTATTGCTGATATATTTCCTTCCTATATAATTTCTTATTTAAGTCGATATTCAGCAAATTACTTTCTTTACTTAATTTCAGCAGAAACTCCTAGCCATTACACCAAAAACCAATAATCATACAAGTAAAAAGGTGTCCTCCAAGAAGCAAAATTTGTTTCAACAAAATGGGCAGAAGAACCCCAAAGATAGGAAAGAACTAGATATAAATCATATATATATATACCTTGAGGAAGTACTCCACCCAGCATCCGGTTCTGTCCTTGAACATTTAATCCTGATCCGCTATTAGCCGTCAGATTTAGCCGTGAAGAAAGACCAGCAATAGACAATCCACCAGAACTAATATTTCTCCCCAAGTTACCTCCACCAACCATGTTTCCCATTGAATTTGTTATTCTAGGACCTGCATTACCTAATAATTGGGAAATTCCCATCCCTGGAATACTATTCCGATTACTTATTCCTGCAGATGTGGAGAGAATACCAGGAACAGAACCACCGACTCCATTTGCGTTGCTACTAAATCCAGGGTTGCCAACAACATTAATGCCTCCTCTACTTGGGATTCCCGAATGCCCATGTGAGTTACCATGAGACAGCTACAAAACAATCATCGTATCATACGAGAATATGAGGCATGCATTAAGAACAAGAGAGTTTGTTTACTCAAAATTTCAAACCACATGCACCTGAGAAAGAGGAACAGGTAGATTATTTGAAGCAAATCTTCCACTGGAAAAACTCCCATTAGGTTGTTGAACACCGGCAGATGGTATACTATTCATACTTGAGTTTCTTGATGTAAGTGTACCTTGCATGTTTCCGACATTATAGCTCCCATGGATATTATGAAGTCCCTGAAGATTTCCTGCATGAATACATTACATGGGTTCAGAACGGAGCAAAATATGAAATGGTGTCAAGATGACTAGATAAGTATCACACCCACCAGACTGATGAAAAGTAGGAGACGGTGCACCAGATTGTCCAGGATAAGAACCAGCAAAAGATCTGCCAGAACCATCTGGTAAGTTTGAGGCTGAACCATTGAGAGATGACTGCAAAACTCAAGAACAGAGGAGTTATTGAGGAGCGATGGTAAGCATAATTGAGCAGACATTATCCTCAGGACACAAACATATTCTTAAGCTTCATAAATGACTAGGGGGTAAACGGAGGTTACGATACATGAAGGTTTGACATTGCACGAACAGACAATCACGTGAGACAAAATATCATTCAGTGACAAGACGGAACCGCCTTTAATCTGTGAGGGGAATATACAAAGCACATAAATGAGTACCATGAAAAAAAAATTCAACAACGCTAATAAAGAAGCCAAAATGAAGTAACAAAGGAGACAAATACATAAACAAAATCTTAACAAACAAGGTGCATCACCAAGAAAAACTACTGTATAACTTCATTTTGGTCAGAGTAAGATTGAAATTCTACTTCGTTGAAGAAGATGATGAATCAGCAACCATGAAATAAAACTTTTAGCAGGAAAACAAAAGTTCGGGAGAACCAAAAGAAAAAAGTTCAAACTTTCAAAAATCAAGAAGGTCCAGAAATAATAAAAACAACAAAACGCAAGAGTCAATTAGACTGATGTACAGTAAAACGACTGAGTTAACGATGCAAACTCGATACTAGGATTACAGAATTGAACTCCGAAACCCTTAGATCGCGATATTTGTGCTCACACTCACAGTACAAGGAGAAGAGATGCGTGCGGAATAGGACAGAAAGAACACTGTCGAATTTGCAAAGCCTTGAGATAAATCAAGAGAGGATTTAGAATGATCCGAAAGGGGAGGAAGAGGATTTGTGTTTCAATAATTGAGAAGAGCGGAGATTTTGATTTATTTATATTTTTCATAATTTTTTTGCCCTAAATCGAAAATGGATATGAGAACGAGCAATATTTATTTGGTGACAAAAAAAAAAAAAAAAACGAGCAATATTTGCAAAATGGGGTCGAATTTTTTTTTCTTTTTCACCTGGAAATATATTAAAAAAAGCTTTAGAAAGCTTACCTCTTACAAAGCCGGAACATCCGGAAACAAAAGCTTGTAATGAAATCGAGGATCAAAACCCGTAACAAAATTGGGGAACAACGCTCGTAATGAAATCGGAGAACAACGCCTGTAATGAAATCGGGGATCATAGCCGGCAGATACATAACCATCCCCGAAAACTAAGAAGAGAAACAAAATAAAACAACAAAAGAAGCGGAGAAACACTACCAAGACCACGAAAGGTTTGAAGAATCAGCCCTATGCCACAAATGCCACAAATGATAATTTGATTTAGTGTCCATAAGTTGAAATATAATTAATGGTGACATTTTTTTTAATTATTAATTAAGAGTTTTAAATAGAATTAATTATAAATTTGAATAAAATATTTGAAGTGGTAGGTTACATATTGTGAAGAATAGAATTAATGAGATCTAATAAATTATATATTTAATTATAAGGTCGAATAGAAGATTTGAAGTTGTAGGTTATATATTTTGAAGAATAAAATTAATGAGACCTAATAAAGTGTATAATTAATTATATAATTGAATAGAAGATTTGAAGTGTTAGGTTACATATTGTGAAGAATAGGTTTAATGAGACATAATAAATTTTCAGAAATTCTTTTAATTTATTTAATATATTTATTTTGTTTAATTTTATCAACCAATAAGAACTTGACAAATGTCACACTCTTAGAAGCAAAACCTTACTTTATAGTATGAATATATTATATTAGTTAAAATAGCTTTTTTCAAACGAATATTAATTATCTAATAAAAATATATTTAAAAGTTTCACATCGTTTAAAAAAAAGACAAAGATGTATCAATCATATAAGTAAGCAAATATGTTGTGAATAAATAATTGCAAGTCGGAAGTTTACTTTATTCAACATCTAAATTATACAATTCTTTTCCTATATTATATTAAAACAGAGTTTATCTACTTTAAAAAGTCATATTGGACCACTCCATTTAATACTAGGAAAATAAGTTGTTATAACAAAATTTATTAACTTTATAAAATAAATCACGTGCACATTTATAATCTATATTTAATTATCTCTATAGTATTATTTAAGGATCACTTTTAAGAAAGTAACATTTAAATCAGTAAAATATTACATGATATGCCATTAGAACAAAGAACAAATTAAAAATATTCATTAAGGGTAAAATTAGAAATACATGTAATTTTCATTAAGGGTAAAATTGAAAATATATGTTATCAAACAATTAGAAATTTAAACCTCTCCATCGCTTAAAAATTAAAAGGTAANAGGTAAAGATGAATAAATCTTATAAATAAACAAATATGTTATGAGTGTTGAATTACAAAACTTGATTTATTCAGCCTCCAAATTATACAATTCTATATTTTCTAATTTGTTTGTTGGACATTAAAATTCGTTATAATAATTTAAATATTAATATATTAAATAAAAAAGTTATTTAAATATACAATTTCGTTTTTTAAGAAAATATTATACTTAGAATAATTTAAAATTATTTATATATATATTATATTAGTTAAAATAGCTTTTTTGAAACGAATATTAAATATCTAATAAAAATATATTTAAAAGTCTCACATCACTTAAAAAAAAAAACAAAGATGTATCAATCATATAAGTAAGCAAATATGTTGTGAATAATTAATTGGAAGTCGAAATTTTAATTTATTCAACATCCAAATTATACAATTTTTTTCCTATTATATAAAAACAGGGTTTATCTATTTTAAAAGTCATATTGGACCATTTCATTTAATACTAGGAAAATAAGTTGTTATAACAAAATTTATTAACTTTATAAAAAGAAAAGGCAAAGATGATTTAAACCTATAAATAAGTAAATATGTGTGAATGATTCATAACAAGTCGGAAGCTTGATTTATTCAACATCCAAATTATACAATTTTTTTTATCGATTTTGTTTGTTAGACCAAAAAACTACGTTATAATAATTTAAATACTTATATTTTAAATAAAATTAAACTATGGAAACACCAAATTTCGTTTCTTAAGAAAATATTATAGTTAGAATAATTTATATTTTTTATATATTATATAGGTTAAAATAGATATTTTGAAATGAATAAAATATCCAATAAAAAATCTTTAAAAGTCTCACATCGCTTAAAAAATAAAAGACAAAGATGAATCAATCCTATAAATAAGAAAATATGTTGTGAATGATTAATTGCAAGTCGGTAGATTGATTTTTTCAACATCCAAATTATACAATTATTTTTAAATCTATTTATTGGTTTGACCAAACTTATAATAAAATACATATTTATATTTCTATTTTTAAAATAAAAAATAAACTATTTAAATACTTTAATTTCGTTTTTATATATTAAACTTAGAATAATTTAAATTTAGTTTTTTCATATTTTATAGGATTAAAATAGACTTTTTGAAACTAAAATAAAATATTCAATAAAAATATGTTTAAAAGTCATACATCCCTAAAAAGGTAAAAGACAAAAGATGAATCAATCTTATAAATAAGCAAACGTGGTTTGAAGATTGGATTACAAGTTAGATGATTGATATTCAATATCCAAATTATGAAATTCTTTTTTTAATCAAATTTGTTTGTTGGACCAAATACTTAGGTTATAATAATTAAACATTTAAATTTAAAAGAAAAAATACTTCAGTTATGAAAAAGGTCTACATTAACTAATCATGTAATCATATGACATGAATAAATTCTATAAATAAGTAAAAATGTACACACTAAAAATATATTTTCAGCACTACAAATTTTAAACTACACTGAATAAAAAATTAGGCAAATTATTACAAATAGATCGATAACGATTATAAATACTATAAAGTCAAATGATTTTTTAAACAATTATATTTTTTTACTTTTTGTTTAATATTTACCTCTTTATATTTTATTGGCTCTAAATAAAATATTTAATGTTTTGTTTATATATAGATAATTCCAAACTAAAGGTTTTATTAAAATATTAAACTTTCATGAATATATTTAATTATTTTTATCAACGATTATCACTTATTTAATTATCACCATATAAATAAATATTAATAAAATAACAAAAAACCAACCCCGCGTACAACACATGTAATAATCTAGTTCATATTATTATTCTATATAACCAATATAATTTTGAAAAACTATATTAGTTATATAAAATTTTATTTCTTAATTTTTGGTTAGATATTATATATTTAAATTTCAATAATCAACAATTATAAAAATACAAATACCATCTATCCCTTATTTATTAAAACAGAAGCATTTTTTAAAAATAACCTTTACCTGACGTGTGATTTACAAGTATGTCATTGTATATATATATATATTATGATAAATTAAAATCTGAAAATATTTTTTATTCAATCACGTGTAACCATCATTTAAAAAT
>OVAU01000146.1:8106-26444 GCA_900406315.1 Biscutella laevigata subsp. laevigata | reverse complement strand
TAATAAATATTTCATTTTTTGTGTTAGATTCGGTTCTTTCGAGTACTACTTCGGATATCGGATTCAGTTTGGATTTTACCCGGATCCGAAAGAGCACAAATATTTGATCCATTCGGATTTTTTTATTTTTTGGTTCAGTTTCGGATTCAAGTTTTTCGGGCCAGGTTCGAATTTGAATTTTGGATTCGAATTTTTTGACTAGGCCTACACTCGATCTTAAGCAGAAGGATTTATTGGTTGGTTCGATACTGAAGTACAATTTTGAAAAAGAGAAGGAAACGTTTGGAAACTGGATCATTTGGAAAATATACTCAAAAAATAAATAAATTATATATGGCAGCTCACGTATAGATGTGATTGTGATACACAGTTCAAACGTCAGATGTACTGCAGAGAGGATTTATATACACATATTTATATATTTTACGATATGATTACCAAAAAGATTATTTTTTACCAAAAGCTTGTGTTTTTGAAATCTCTTGCCACACACCTAGTAAGAAAAACATATCGATTATTAGAAGACCAAACGCGCTTACAGAGATTCATTGGAAGATAAAAAACCGTTTGCTGGAGAAGAGGAAAAGAGTATTTACCAGGTACAACTGAAAGGAGAGAGAGAGAGAGAGATAGCTTCAAGCTTTTACTTAAGTTGAGCTGGTCGTAGGGCTTGTGCCAAATGTTGAAGATGGTGCAACTGAAGCTGGCATTTGTTGAGAAGCTCCTTCAGCCCAAGAACTCTCCGAAATCGGGGAATATGGTCTTGTCACTTTGTTTTTCATCATTCCCTTTGAAGCATTATGCCCGTACAAGTTAATGGCTTGATCGATGGCTGAGTAAACGTCAAAGGCCTGCTTAGTATTGGGACTGCATTTGACGAAACGGATTTGTTCTTTCGAATCATTTGGCCTTGATCTCAGGTACAAAATCAGCCGTGAAGGTGTAGAGTTAGGTTGGTCTTTTTTCCCATTGGTCAGTTCCATGGTTACCAGATCATTCCATAGAACGTCCCACTGTATAGAACACGCGTCTTTGGCCGGAATAAACTTTCTTTGACCTATTATATTGGAGGGTTGTTGTAGCAGTATTACTCTTCGATGTGTGATCATTAGAACTTTTCCTTTTGGTAGAATGAAATGACTTTCGTAAGCATCTGTTAATGCAAACTTCCCGCGTACTTTGAACAGATCAACCTGGCCAAGGAATGATCCAGATTCTGCCAACTGCAATATGACCTGCAAAATATAGGCGTTTGGATAAGTGAATCAAATCAATATATCATCAGAACCAGTAATTCCATTCTTCATCAGCTCATCACATGTCTAAACAGATTCATGAATACATATTGTACCTGCCCCTGTGCTCTGTATTCGTTGTAAGGACGAAGTAGGCTATCAGCACCAACAGCTCTTGGAAGTCTCCGGCGAAGAAGTTGTTCATCTGAAGTGATGGCAGCTGCTATCTTCATCCTCATGGCATTTGCACCTTCAGTCGTTTTCGACAGGAGATCCAGAACTCCACTCACAGGTTGGGCAGCAGCACCAATAATTCCTTTCCCAAAGCCCGAGACAAAGCCTTCGACACCAGAACTCTTTGCACCTTCAAGAGGCTTTGTCAATATGCCCGTGACTCCTCTAAACAGGCCTTTAGCAAAAGCTCCGCCTCCTTCTCTTATAATATCGCTAAAGTCCTCAACACCTTTGTTTTCCTGCCAGGTGTGAGAAACACATGAGCGTGTACTAACAAAAAGGAGCTCAGGAAGAAGCACTGCGGCAAGGCCATATTCTCGTTTAGTACCAGAAGCCATTGGAACATACAAGACTTAAGAGGACGATCTTCAATATATCAAGTGGATTGATGAAATGCAAATTCTATTGTATATGCTGTATCTACCTAGAGGGAACAGCAACATGCAAAAGGAGGAAGAAAAATAGCCAGGAATGAACCTGTCTCTGTCGACTTTGGATGAACTTTTTATCCATTGATAATGCAGCTATGCCTTGACTCATATGTCCAAGTGCACTGCTTGCGTTGCCAAGAATATCAACACCTGAGAGCAACTGCAGAGGCTGGCCGAGGAGGTCTTTCTTTACGTTCCTAATAGCATTATTGATCATAGTACTTTGCCGCATCGATATGTTCTCATTAAATCTTTCGCTAATGCGTACCTTTTGAAGATAAGAAAAATTCAAAAAGAAAAAATTATATGAATATACTGAATGTTGTAAAAGTTGTTGAACCAAAAATTGGTGGTCATAGACCATATACTGAATGTTGGCCATTTGATTCACAATCTGGTATCTACTTATGTATTAATCCGCCAAATTATGTCCACTGGTATATTATTGTTGGGCAGTTTTCTCACTAATGACTAATGAGTAACTCCGGAAAACTTACTGGCATGTTTTCTGTATTCCCAAGAGCAGTCATCAGGGATGACCAAAATCCAAGTACTCCTCTCGGCCTTTGACTTGGGGACATGGCCATGGATACTTTAAATCTGACTTCTGAGATGTTAAGAACTCTGCAATTTTTAGGGGTGAAACCATAAAGAGAGGTAAGTGCCGTGAATGGGAAAATTTCTCCAGTAAACAGTATACGATATTATCGTATATTCACGAACAATACTACATACCCGATTTGAATGAATGGGTCAACTGATACAGCTGTTGATTTAGAATCGGATAGTCTACTCAAGTTGGCTTGCTGAATCATCTCATGAATACGCCAGATAATAGGTTCATGAATGTTTACCAGAAAGGCAGTATTTTCACGTCCCTGGTACAAATATCAAAATATGAGCACAAAAAACAGTAAAAGCAAGTTGAACACAGAAACAGTGTAAGCTTACATTGAAACCTATATACGGGTAGACACGGAGATCAAGACCAGCATTTGATTGCAGAGTAACAGAAAACTTCAGGATGTGTTCAGATTTATCTCCAGTTTTTTGTGGTCTGAACAGAACTGGCATTGGAGCCAATGGCAATTGGTTATCCACTTGTATCCCTTGCATTCGGAGTTTGAATCTGTAAAACAATTAGTGTTAGCATTAGGTCCAAGTACTTTGTATAACAACGAACATAATCTGATTAGCACGAATGCAAGTTCATGATCTTAGCAGAGACTTTCAGTTGGAATCTAAGGCATCTTTTTCTGCATCAGAAATATTTAGACATTGACACACTACCACTGAGTGTACAGATACGTACACCCAAATTTATCGAACTAGATATAAAATCAGTACGCGATTTCAGAATAGCATATTTGATGGCCTTTGCATATGTAAAATTGAGATTCACCTTAAGAACCCGATAAACTCACCTGCTAAGCCCAGAGCCCAAGCCGGTTGAATATGCGACAAAGAGGTTCTGTATTGACATGTACAATATTTCCTCAGGAGCATGATCAATTACAGAGATTCCAAGCTCGGCAAGCTCAACAATCACATGAAACTCAGACTCTTCCAAGGCCAGGACATGAGATTGCTGAGACTCACTCCCAGATAGTTCTGACAAAGACGATGCTGGAAGTCTTCTGCTTATGCTTGAAGTAGGCTCAATTGTAGGCATCCAGTCACTGATTCTGACAATATTCTTTTCGTCTTCCTTCAAAATAGTAACTCGTATGGGTCTGGTAGGTCTATCCCCACTTCGTGGTGGATGATCACCTATCTTATCAATATCGAATTTTTCAGATTTAGAAGGATCGTTTCCATCAACGAGGAGTTCAAACAGATGTCGTCTCCCAAGATCTTCCCAATAAAATGAAGCAGCCGCATTAGGAGGAAGAAATTGCCAAGACTCGCTGTAACCATCCACTTGGCGATAGCGAATAGGAAGAAACATGGAACGGTTCTCGATCCTAGGAAAGTTGATTTACATTATCGAAAATAAGAAAATAAGATGGTCAAATATAGTAGGGAAAAAGACATAAATATACGAGGGAACACATACATGATGCATCATTATATCTAAATAATTCCATGCAGGTTCTTCCACGCATTAGCTTACTAACCAAACTGATAACAGTTTTTCGAGGAACATATGTGGCAGCAAGCCAGTGCAGTAACATCAGACTACAAAAATTATAATTGAAGCATAAGTGTTTACCTGTAAGGGCCGGAAATAGAGTTCGGCCTCAGAATAACTTCGTAACGTGAGTTCTTTGTCCCGCTTCTGACTTGTACTCTTAGCTGCAATTGATCAGTCCCATCTTCTCTTCCGATAGGGACACGCATTATACCTTCGCTACAGACACTGAATGGCGTGCTCCATCTATGTCCCTTTAATCGTATCTGAAAATGTCCCATCCGCCACATTAATTATCATTAAAATGAAGATATACAAATATGAAGGTATTTCACATACTTTCAGCAACTCAAGACGGGTAGAAGACTGCCATCGAAAGAGTTGCGGAGGATCAAAAGGATTAATCCATTCTTCTGTCTGACAATCGCACTGTTGAAGACAGATGCTCATGCCCACTCTGTTGATGAATAAGGTGTGTGGTTGGAGATGAATAACCTGAAAACGAAAGATATTGTCATCTAACGTGAAATCGATATTTTGACCCCAGAAAATGTCCCTATCCAGAAATTCTAAGAGTCGAGTTACCATTAAGCGCTGATCTGCCTCTAAATCATCTTGATATAAAAAAGATATTAAAGCCTAATATATAGCAACATGTATACTTTCAACAGAAATAGGACTGAGAGTATATTCTAAACTGAGTACTGTATTTCAAACTAATCCGTAGGAGTCGTCTCAACACCAACAATAACACTATACAGGAGGAAAAAATTTGATTTCAGACAAGTGATTACAAAAAATATGCCATATTAATCAGATACNGTATATTCTAAACTGAGTACTGTATTTCAAACTAATCCGTAGTAGTCGTCTCAACACCAACAATAACACTATACAGGAGGAAAAAATTGATTTCAGACAAGTGATTACAAAAAATATGCCATATTAATCAGATACAAAAAAAAAAAATCTCATGAAAGTGATATCTGACCTTTGTTCTGTCGGATGTCATATTCAATACCACTGAGAGCTTGTAGTACGAGGCATCTGAGCAGAATGCCTTTACATCTATGCGTTCCTGGAATAAGGAGCGAATATTTTCCAGGTCATCCAACCAACTAAATAAAATGGTTACTCAGTCGGACAACTAGGAAAAAAATTCTTCGTAAAGAAATGAGTCGAAAATGGTTTTAAAATATAAACATAGCCCGGCAAATTCAAGTCATTAGCTTTGAGCAATTATTTAAGCTTTAGCTACTCACCTTCTTCTCAAGCTCAAGAAGAGAAATTCCAGGACTGTACATCTCAGAATCCTGAGCTGCGACAGCAATACCAATTCGTGGGGAGACATAAGAATCTTTCTGAGACGGAAACAGCACAACACCACTTCGGCCAGCTGATTCTTGTGGAGAAAGCATGCTAGGCATAGGACTAGTATCATCAATAACCTCGAGCACTCGGACATTTTTCTTTTGCTGCCTCCTCTCCATAGAAAATGCAGGAGTTTTCTTAAAAGATTTGGAAGCCCTAGACAAACAGGGGGAGCCAGCCTCCACATTTTCTGAAGGTTCAATCTCCACGACTCTATAGCCTAGAGGAAGATTTGAATCATTTGTAATCCAATATGGGACAAAGAACCTTATAGTCTTCGGTGCAGCACCTGTTTCTCCCACATCACGTTCTATACTTACACGTAATCTCCTGAAACTCCAAAAAGCGTATCGATTTCATGGAATATAGTATCAGGCTATATAAAAGAAGAAACCCCATTTTTCATTTGAAAATTTTCAACCTACTTGGTACCATTTATAAATACAATACTGAGAATTATTATTCCTGCATCAAGTGTTAATGTTTTAACGTGGCCCTTCACGGGTCAGATCCATAACCTTAACCACAGTTTTAGACAAATGCATATATCCAATTTAACCAAAAATATGCATATATCCAATTTAAACAAAAATATGCATATATCCAGTTTGAACAAAAATATGCATCTTTAGTTTCAAAATGAGAACTGAAAAGGAAAGAGTGGCAAACCTTTTGCTCTGCTGATGGACGAACCAAAAAGATGACACGCTGTCACTTGAAGATAGATCTAAGACAGGAATAGGATCCTACAAAAGAAAATTGAAATTCAGTAAGTGTGGGTTTCTTCGGTAGAATATCAGTTTCTTCTGTAGAATATCAGTTTCTTCTGTAGAATATCAAGGCCTACCTTTTCCAAAGCCCAACCACCATGGACAGCTAATGTAAGATAAACAGGTCTCTGAATATCTGCTGAATATACATGAGCACTCTTCCTTGAGGATACTACACCATGTTGTCTCTCAAGATATGTTCCTTCTTTCGTCTTTTCCCATACTGTGAATTTGACTGGACAAGGAAGCCTGTTTTCTAGCTTCAGAGGAGAACTGATAGAAATTTTCCAATCATAAACAGGTGTATTGAGGTCTGTATGAAGAACTGAGGCATCTGCTCCTACGCTGAGCCATAATGGCTTACTCCCAGTAGAGGGCTGGCAGCAGAAAAGCATATCCTTCTTCTCAAGCTGGTTTAATTTCAAAGAAAAAGCAGATGCCCTGCTGCTTTGCTTGAGAGTATGCTGCCGAGTAAGCAAACCTTGATCAACAAATGGTTGATCTTTTCCACAACCAGAACTCACTGCGATGCAAGAACCCCATGCATAAGAATGATGAGGGTTCTCAACCTTTGGCCGGACAAGTAGGCACTGTTCATTGTCCTTTGACAAACATCCCCATGGTAAAACATAAGATGATCTAGAGGGAATCAAAGCATTATGATTGCTTGTTTTAGAAGAGACATTCAGATCAGAAGATATGGATATCTCTATATTGACATCTGAATCATTTACAACGGTTGCTAAACATCTGAACGTTGCGTGCTTTCTTCCATTTAGCATAGAAACTTCCATTGCGATAAAATCATTCTGTAGTGATTTTGGAGAAATACAGAGCGGAAGCAGCGAGCGAATGCTATGCCATGAGTCATCAGGACGAACTCCAATCCAGAAACCAGTGTCTCCGTCAACAAAATCATTACTTTCTATATTTCTTAGTGTGTTGGGGAGTGTAGTCTTCTCAAAATAAGATGTTGAGACAAGCAAGCACCCATTGTCATGTGTATCTTGAGCATTCTTCATTTCATGAATCACATGGAAAATTTGAAATGTAATTATAAAGCTAGAGAAATACATTAACACACCCTGATATAAGTAAAAAAGTAACTTACCTTTTTGTGAAGCGTATAGGTACTGATATTCTCAGCATCACTTGACTGATGAAGCATCCTTACTGAAGCTACCTTTCTAAGCGTACTTTCCCCATGTCCAACAGGAAATGAAAGCGACCCAACAACCTCCCCTATATTTATTAACAGCTTACTATCATGTAACAAGCACTACACAACTTCTTGAACACTAGGAAACATGTCCGGAAAGACTAGTAACGTATCAAATGAAAAATAAACAATGCCAATTTCCTCTCAAAAAGAACAAAATCACACCACAAAAGACAGTTGAAGTCGTATTATGCATGAAGAATGGGTCAAAGAAAAAAGATTTAAGAAGTCGTGGACCTTTTCCAGCTTTAGCAGCAAGGTTTGTTACTTCAACCTCCAATCTGGCCAATCCCTATAATTAAATAGACAAAGGAACTCATCTGAGATAAGTTCTTTTTTTTTTGTCAACATCTGAGATAAGTTGTAAAATCATGAAACCCGGTTCCAGTTCAAAAAGGAATATTTTCAGACAGATATACCAATCTATGTAACCATCTAAATCATAGTTAACACTGGAAGAGCAACTGGTATTGATATACTGCTCAATTTAATACTAATTCTAGGAAAAGAGAATATGAAGAAAATAATTACTACCTTCCTTGGAATTTCAAAAATAAAAAGTTCATTCCACTTGGAAGTGCATTCCATCAGATCATTGACAGCTGTAGTGGAAGGCTTCACACACTTTGTCCTAGCACTTTGAGGAAAAAGCTTTTGTGGTTCTGCCCCCTGACTATCAACAACAAGGCGTAGGATGCAAAAGAAATTGTGACTATTGCCATCATCAATGATATGTAAACCCTGCACACAAAAAGAGAGAGAACCATCTTAACTATACAAATTCTAATAGGCCACTATAAATACTTCAAATGATGCTAAGATATTTGTATAGAAACCTTAGCCTCGAGAATCTGTACAGTCATGTAATTGCGTGCTTCTCTAGAACTGTCTGCAACATTTAACCTATTGGAGAACCTTGGAGGTGGAACCCAGACAGAAGTGCTCTGGTCGTGACACAATTTTACAACTACATCGGAGTTCTCCTCCAGCTTTTTCAGATATATATCACGGCCGAGTTTGTTCTCGACCACAATGGTCTGAAAATCATCTTCATCGAGGGCTGAAAAAGCAGAAAGATCCCCACTCTCACGAGATACACCTGATTCCTGTACCACACCAAACTAGTAAGTAACAAATTATGAAAAATTATACTTTCACAAAAAAAAAAAGAATAAAGAAAACTTTACCTCTGACACTCTGGCCGCTCTTTCTTCAAGTTCTAATTGTCGTCTCCAGGATACAACGGCATCCCCAAGAGTTTCAAGGTTTGCAGCAGTAACATTTACGTTCAAAATGCTGGTAGCAGCTATTCGCAGACGTTTTCCTGGCTTTGAGGATTGATTCAAAGCAGTATCATATGTTTCCAACCTTCGAAGCAAAAGTGAGAAATCAAATATTATTCCAAATAATATGACCAATTGCAGTTTTACTTTCCAGTTAAGCCGCACCATAAACAAAAAAAAAAACTATGTTTACTTGAATATTCCATCAAATGGTTCCAGAAGAGGCTCCCACGCTTCCAACTGTGGGTTAAATGTTGAAGCAGCAATTGAGGAAATGAGTACGGCATTCATGGCCTCCGGACGACCATGAGTTGCTAGCTTGATATTGGTGACAGTTGTGTCAAATAGAGGAGTCATCTGGAAGCATTCAGAATAGTATCAAGATGTAAACACTGAGTTAATAAAAAATGGCTAACAACTATGACCATTTAACATACCATTCCATGTAAGCCATCTAGAAGTGTCAGAGAGAAGCATCTCAGCTTAATTTCGGAATTGACGTTTTCCTGTGTCTTTGGCTTTACAGATTCACCAACAGCGAAAGCCAACCGACTTGGAGGCCTTTTAAGATCAGTTCGTGCAAGAAAAGTGCATGCCTAGACAAGGTATCAGCAGCTATTAGAATTGGAAAAAATTTCACTATGTAGGTAGTTAAGCTAAAACACGGCCTGATTCACAGAAACAGAAAGTCCTTAATTAAGCGATGACTGTGGGAGCCTTCAAAGGGAAGGAAACCCAGCATCAAAGTTAAATGGGTTACTCAACCTGATTATCAATTTTCCAAATGCTCCAGCATTGAGAAGACTTTGAACTTGAAGATCTTGAGACAGATGCTTCATAAATGTTGGCCTGGTTAACAAGATCAATCCTTGGACAACGTAACAAGCCCACATGTGGCTCCTCGTCAAATTTGGAGAGAACGCATCCTAGAGAAACATAACCAGAAGGTGCAACAGGAAACCAGCAAAAAACTTCATCTAAACCTTTCCCCACAATATGTGCTGCTTTGGTGAAGTGCAAAGGTTTTGCAGCAATCTCAGAGTCATCTGCTTTGAAGAGTATTCCCAGTGCTGGTGGCTCCAATCTAATGAGAGAAGAACTCAAAGGTTTGTATAAGAAAACAGACCCTTTGCGGTAGTTAATATGGAGACAAAATAAAAGTTAAATATTCACTAACCCTTCAGTTATACTATCTCCCAATATTGCAAAACCAGGACGTTGTATAGGCCTCCATATTGAGACAGGTCTCCGAAGATCACCGCCCTTGTCCCACCAGATTCTCTCAAAATTAGGAGTTGAAACATGATAACTAGTTGCCTTAGAAATTGACCTGAGAATGTCCCATCCTGATGAACTTCCAGTCTGCTCACTTGTTCGCTCATTCAAGGACCCACTTGTAGATGGTGGGTCAGAGAATGGAGATGTCTTCAACTGAAGGGGATTCCAAAGAAGACAATGACTGAGGCCAGAACTATGTTGTTTGGAAGGTGCTGCAGTTGAAGTGTGAGCATAGAATGATCCAAGAACATTATCAGCGCGCCACATGCTGAATCCAGACTCAAATACTGAACTGGAAGGCACGGTGTATATGCACTCAGAGAAACTGCTGGAAGATACAAGATCAGACCTTAGACAATAAACAGTGTGATCAGGTGGTGGCTCGTTTCCTATATTTGCAACACAACCCATAGCAGTGTACCCTGCTGGAGCTACAGGCATCCAGAGGGAGCACTCACTGCTATCACGGGAATGTTGAACATTAACCCCTCTTAAACCTTGAATAACAGAGAACAGGCCAATACAATTAAACCCAATTGGCTTCCTCACACGCCCATACGTATTACTTACTGCCATTACTGCTTGTGTAGGAGGAATTGCCCTGTAAGGAAAATTTTCTAAGGAAATTAATGATAGAATGACAGGTTAAACAGTTGTAAAAGAGACGCTGACAGGTTACATCAAAGCATCCGTTAAGCTAACAACTCCTTTATGACAAGAGCTAGCTTATTTCTGATATGAATTTTATGGACGCTGTTATGTGCATTTAAAGAGTCTGAATGAATAAGTCACGGCGACACACAAAGTTATTTTTATCATCTGTTATTTTTGGTTCAAGTATATTTGACCAAAAAGGAAAGAGAACTATAACCATAGTAAGCTTTGTTGTAGGGATTAACCCATCAGGGCCAAGTAAAAAGATACATAACGGAAGAGATGCATGTAACCAGATAACCCACTACTAATATATTACCTTGACGTCACACAATCTCCCAATATGACATAGTTTGAAGGAGCCTGTGGTCTCCAAATTGTGAGGTTGTTCCTGGGTCCATTTTCTGCTCAGCATCCCCAAAACGAAATAATCAACAGTGGAATTAACTGATACAGTTGCATAAGAAGATGGAGCATGTGGCTAGACCAAAAAATCAGACTATTCTTATGGTTAAATCGTGCCACATGACCTAACTAATGCCATACCTTTCGGTGAAACCCAAATCCTGTCGAAGTTGGTGCATGAAGCTAAAGGAATAGCATTTCCAGATTGTAAAGCTCCAGTTACTTGGCTCTGCAGATTCAGTAGAAGAGAAAGAGCACTCAGAGAAAGGTGAATGTATATGTCAGTGGATGTTAAGGACATATTTGTTTTCTCTTTGACAGAAGTGTATCCTCCGGAAATATCCACCGGATCAAGAATGATAAGACCAGAACCAGTTTCAACCACCAGGTTCTTTAGCAACGCTCGAACCCAGATGTCATTTTCTTTTGAGGCGTACCTGTTGAAACAAGAGAAAAAAAATATCAACAATGNGATAAGACCAGAACCAGTTTCAACCACCAGGTTCTTTAGCAAGGCTCGAACCCAGATGTCATTTTCTTTTGAGGCGTACCTGTTGAAACAAGAGAAAAAAAATATCAACAATATAACAGAAAACATTAGATCCATTACGTAGCAGGAAATAAAAAAGCTTGATTTCAACGTCATGAGCAATATGTGATGGAGGTCAGATGGGGGTTACTTTAGTACGATTCTTTTCTTACACAGGCATAAAGATAAGTGATCAAGTAATCATATTTGTGACAACGGACATATTGTGTTGTTGAATGCGGTTAGACCTAACTGTCCAGAAATTTCATGTATGTCAAACGTTGATAGACTTAAATCACTGATTCTAAGGTTTAGAGAATGCTGCGCTTACATAAAATTAAAATCCAGTTTTACTCGCAACAGCTTTTCTACAGCAGAGGAGTCATCCAGAGATGATTTGGTACCATCAAAAAATGTGAACTCAGGAGAAACAACCTGCAAAGAAACAAGACATGAAAATAACACCAGTTTCATTAATCGAATAGACCTCAAATCTAGAACTCTTAGAACATGGCTACAGAAAGAAGATTGATGACGAGACCTCTAACAAACAAATGTTATGAGTCAAAAAATAGAAGAAGGAAACACCAAATCGAGGGAATAATGATTCAAAAAGTAAGGTAAGAAGTAAAGAGAGAGACCATGCCATTTATCAGTGTTCGGTTAAATAGAAAAAAAAAAAAATAACTATAAAATAGGCGCTGAAAACGTAATAACCTCAAGTAAACCTACCTGAGCTTCAAAGGTAAAACTCTGGCCAGACCTCGAATCATATTGACAAGTGTCTGAAACATCTGATGATTTGTGCTCATTGACATCCACGTTCTCAGGATTAGATGAGGCGTTTTCTAACATTGAAATATCAACACCATCTTCAGGAGAAAATACACAACTACTCTCGTTACTCAGGTAAATGCACTTGCTCAGAAGCGATCCATTCTGCCACATTGAGGGAAAACAGAAGATAAGCAGCTAGTATAGAACAAGAATCGTGGGAAAAGGGGAAGCGTGACACAATTACAACGACAAAACTCTTTCTCCTCTTCGAGCTATAATCACTTGGAACATGTAAAGAAGTTTACTCTGAGATTACATAAGTATATATTTAATAAAAAGGAGAAAAGAGTCTCAACCTTAATTTTCACATTGATGAACCGCAACTTCTTCCCATGCCCAACGATTATGATGGGTTCTAATCGTCCTAAACTTAAATCCTTTTCTCCTTGTTCACTCAAAGAGACTACCTTTCCGCATCCGTCATAAGTATACTCATCAACCCCCAGTGAATCTGCTACTAACTGTCTACATGGGGACAAGTGCACAACATCTTCTGTCTGTTTATACAGAGACTCAGAGAGAACTATGCCACTACTTCTAGTGATTGGATCATTTGTTGGATCCAACGTTTCCTCTCTTCCTGTTATTGCACGCAAAGCTGGAACAAAGAATTCACCAATCGCAAGAAGGAAGTCAGGAACAGCAAGGATACGAGGTTGTTGAACACGTAAAACACATGACTGAGAGGATGCTCTCCATCTAAAATCCATCAGTAACATCGTTGAACATGGCACATCACAATCGAGAACAGCCCTGGAGTTGGTTCGCTTAAGGCTTTCCTTATTAAGGGAAAAGGGAAAAGATCCAGAAGAAGCTTGCTTGGAAGCGTCGACCAATGAGCCAAGCATCAGCCGCATTTCAGGCTTTGTGTTTGGACGGATATCTAGAACAGAAACATTAGGAATTGACACGTATAAGTCTGTCTCAGACAGTGACGTCATCCTGTAGGATACCCATAATCCTTCAAGCTGTCAAATCAAAGTGAATGACAAATGGGTATCTTACATACATGGTATGGTTCCTAGAGGAAAACATGTACACGAAAATAGAAGAATCTGGCTCAGAAACACATACCGCGACATGAGCTAGAGGTGACTCTTCATTAACACTATTACGTAACTCAAGAAGAGCATAATTGATGTCAACGGCCAGTATGGTAATTGTACGTGACATTATCGTCTGACTATTCAAGTTAACTTTGTCAACCAGTAGACGCATTGTAGCTTTGGGACCAGAACTGCTACCACGAAAATCTGGGGGTAGCTTTGGCTCCTCAAATAAATTCATGGTTGTGCAACTTACTATAATATCATATTCTTTGTCAGAGATCACACCATGCAAGAAACCAATCTGGGCAGAAAATATTGAAAAAATAATTAGTCCTAAAAATGTCTGCTGAGACAAGTAGGTAAGAGAATGCAGCAAGTCTATCCATCGTATCTATGATAAAAAGAACAAAGGCGCTGTAAGATGACTCCCAGTTTTCATGCTTGATTGGTAAACTGAATAATATAATTTTGTGATTACTACATCCTCGGCCTCAGATAGCAAGACAGTCTTTTTAGATAACAATGTTTACACTTAGTCATCCCTAGTCTAGCAATATCAAGAAGCAAACAAAATAATAGTACTAACTTACATTGTTGAAAGTCTAGGTTCTTAACACACAGCAGATACGCAAGTTAACATATGGAGAAGAAGAGAACTAATACCTTAACCTCAATCGAAAGGGTTGGGACTTTCTTAAAAACATCTCTTAGGCTGCGCCGGACAAAGATGTCCAATCCCTGGCCTTCACGTATCATTGGCTTACCAATTGAACCATTTATGCCTACTGACATATTTAGTCCAAGAATCTTTACAACAAAAACAATAGAACATCAGGCTAGTTCCACACGCTAAATACAAATATTCCATAGTTATCTTAAAATATATGTACCTTCGCATGAAGAACATCCACACGTACTGCACTCGGATCTTTATCTGGACACCCATGCCAACTTATTTCATTTGAGATCTCTAGCTGACCTAGGTCAAGTTGAATGTAACTACAACAAATAAAAGTGTGTTGAGATTTTACCAAGATTCAGAGGAAAATATGAAGTAAGCGTAACATGGAGAAATGTGTTGTAGAACCCAAGCGTTTGAATTCTTGAACACTATATCATAAACCAGATTCTACGTAATCTATTTTGACTGCGATAATTGATATACCTAGAAAATTCAAAAGTGCAAAACTGAAGTATTTTCCAAACTAATAAGTATTGAAAGCATAGCACATATGATTACCACACCGTTTCTACTTACTCTTTGCTCAGAGAATCTCTAGGGACAACAATTATTGGTGTATCTAACGAGAGGTCCAGTTTCAGCGCAGTAGCACCATCCATTTCATATTTCTGGATTAGCCACTCAAAGCCTCCAACTTTGTCAACAAGCTTAATGACTTCTTCAGTATGAGGAGTGGCAAGTCCCATGAAGTATGCTGTAACCTGAAAACCATTCCATTGGGTTGTTCCACAATAGAATGACGTCCAAAGAAGAGCATTAGTATAAGTTTCGGCTGTACTTTAAATCAACTAGGTAAGAGCCAGGTTCAATTATCATGGTACCTCTTGAACAAATCTGTAGAGAAATACAATGCGAACAGCGGACAGCCTGCCAGATAAACTATAATCATAACCTTCATAGTCGTCATCTCCGGCACTATATGAACTGAATTTGAACTGCAGAGTAAAAACAATTAAGCAAGTGTAAAACTTACAAAAACAGAAGAATCAACAATATCACAGAAACTTGAAATAATATGCAATACCTTGATAAGAGATTCAATACCAGGATCACGTATGTCACAGAGCCAGCTCCAAGAGTTTCCAGAATCTAACGATTTGTCACAGAGTTTAAAATTCCCCAGAGTCCCTTCAATTGAAAGAGAGCTTGGGTGTACCTTGAAAAATAAACAAATTTAACCAAAATTCTAAATAACGAAAACATATAACTAGAGGACCAACTACAAGTTCAACTATAAGAAACTCAAACAATAGTATTATCACGAACAACTCGGTTTTCTTGTACAACTGTATGGTAAATTAGAAAAAGAAAAATCAAATATGAAAAATAAGTTCCCCAGGCCAATATATCTTACCTTAATGTCCAACACAAATCTTTCCTGCACAAACATCGCAAGCTGAGAGCCATCCTCCTTGTTGAGAAACACAGTCACACTATCAACGTTCATGTTCAGGTAAAACACTACACGGTCCTTGCCATATCCAAGTAAGCCTTCTATACGTCCCCTTTCATCACTCGTCTCTTTTTCACTATCAGATTTCTCAACTGCCAGAGTGTCGGCGTCTTTTTCATTCTCAGCATACGTTGCAGCCCCCAAGTCAATTCCAAAACCAATTAGAGCAACTAAAGTTGGTCTGCAGCAAAAGAACTCCAGTTTTGACATTCGGATGCTCATCTGGAATTGATTTCAAAGACAAATTAGTAAATCTGACAGTAAATTTGCAGCTTCAAGATGCCCTCCCATGTCTTACATTACATACCTGTGTGTCGATTCCATTATAATCATGGGAACTGGAGCTCCTCGTCAAAAAAACAACTGACACGAAATCGGAAAACTCACCACCCTGCACGTCATAAAATACCTCATCGCAAATACCTGTATCTTTTTCATGTAACGCCCCTTCAACATCCTCAAGTCCCACATGTTCATCAGAGTCCATCATCATACTGCATTGAATCATATCCATATCCGGAGTACCAGGTTCTGTAGGAGACAGAAACTCTGGGAAAGCATCTGTGAAGGCATCTTCATCATCTGCATGTCCTACAGACATCTCCTTTTCAAAAGAATCAGATGCCCTTAACGAGTCTTGTAAGTCTTTGTTCTTCAGAACAGAGTAAGCCAAATACTGAGCACTTCCTGACTGCTGATGCTGAAGTTCATCTTTGATTTTCAGAGAGTGCAACTTTGTCCTAACAGTTAAGCCACTCTCAGAACTTATCACGTGCACCTGAATAGCAAACACAATTCTACTTCTATTACACTAATCTATTGTATTCAAGAACTTACACAAAGAGATAAAAACAGCTTAGAAAAACATTACAAGGCATATCCAGAAGGGAAGCTATAAGTAGAGAAAAGGCAAACATCCAAGCAATGGACAACATAAAATGTGGTGCTCCTAAGATACGCAACATGATTTAGCAAACAGCCCAGAAGGAAGTTTATCATTTAATTAACCTTAGTCAACAATACTATGTTGGTAGGTTCCACCTCAATCAGTGGGCATTCGGGTAACCGTTCGGGTACGGTTAGTATCCATTCGGTTTTCGGTTTGAGGCTTAGAGGATCCCTTCGGTTATTTTTATTTTCGGTTCGGGTTCGGATCCTGGTTTCGGTTCGGGTTCGGATCCTGGTTTCTGTTCGGGTTCGGATATCCGTAAAACATATTAAATTTATAAAAATTAATATTAAAAACTAAAAAAATAATATTAAAATTTAAAAATATAATATAGATTGAAAAACAGTAATAAATATTCAATTTTTCTAATAAATAAATATAAATTTAAGTATAAAACATTAAAAAGTATATTATATATCTAAAAATTAATATTAAACATTACAAATATACCAAATATTATAAAATTACTAATAAATATTCAATACTTAGACTTATGTTTGGATATTTCGGATACCTATGGTTTTCGGTTTGGTTCGGGTTTGGTTATTTGGATAGTAAAATTTACTATCCAATCGGGTTTTTTCCGGTTTCGGTTCAGATTCCGTTTCTTTTTTTTGGTAGGTTTCGGTTCGGTTTTTCGGTTCCGGTTTATTTGCCCACAGTCATAATCAATATCTTAGCCAGGCTTATGAAATAATATCAATTTAACCAGAACCAAAATATAATGGGGTTACTTTAATTAGTTTCGCACACCCAGCAGGCCTTGTCCTTTTCCCTTCTCTCCCCAGTACTCAAGACAGAAAGTACTCAAGACAGAAAACACACGCCTATAACTCACTACCTCAATACAAATTTAACGCAATGAAACATATCCAACAAGCACAAACCTTTCCTCCGGAAGCAAGGACTTTAAGAAGCAGAACCTCTTCAACCTGCTCATCACATTCATCCTTGACCTGCGCAATATATAGGATTCGAAAAGTAAGAAGTTGCGTTCACAAAATCTAAATGGTTTGTCAAGAACCGAAGAGAGTTCACAACTAACCTTTCCATATAAGTACAATTTCGTCTCAACCAAAGCACCGGTAATAACAAGATCAGCAGCTTTCATATTCCTGATCTGAGGTTCATGGAAGTCACCATCACTTGTTTGACCAAGTACATCCCCCGACAGAGGAGCCTACGAAAGAACAAGATTTCACAAGCATTAACCAACCATGACATTGCAGTTAGAAGTCCAAGAGAAAAGAAGTGAGATTTGATATACAGAAGCTTGATAGGTGGCTTGGACAAGTCCTCTCAGCCAAGCTGCCTTCTCCTCCCCCTGAAACTCTATGATCCAGGTGCTAGACGATTCCAGGGCCTAAAAAATGCATAAGATCCTTGATTTTTAAGAGAGAAAAAACAAGAAAGGTTGTACAGGAATACTGTGGGCTGGCCTTTTCTGCGGTATAACTTCTAAAGCAACTTCAATATAAGTATCCAGAGAATCATCAAGACTTTGCAACCATCTTCTTATTCAGATAGGAAACCATTCCAAGATATAGCAAGTGTACTTTATTCAGCAAGAGAGTATATTTTATTTTCGGTTCTAATACGGCTCCTATTATTTACATTAAAGTAGCCTGACGTACCTTTTTAAGATCAATTCCCCTTAGACCAACAGCAAGGCAGTATGGGGAACCACCAACATTTGCGGGTGGAACCTCAAATACTTGCCTGCCAGCCATGCTGCACATACAAAGATTTTAATTTAGCGACTTATATT
>OVAU01000145.1:0-26446 GCA_900406315.1 Biscutella laevigata subsp. laevigata | reverse complement strand
CCTTAGTCCGATCAGTCGAAGGCGGGTGTTACAATTTTCTCTCTGCTCACCACATCTTCCCCACCACCGCCTCCGCTTCTCCCCTCCTCCCTTCCTCCTTTTTCCTCTCTCACAAAATCACCTCCTCCCCGTGTTCTCTCTGCCTCCACCTATCCTCCATATCTTCCGCCCCTTTTCTCCCTCCTCCTCTCCTCTCCTCTCCTCTCTCATCTCCACTCATCTTCTCCTAAGAGTTTTTTAACTGAAAGCTCTCTCTCTCTTCTCTCTCAAACATCCTTCAGAGTGAGGAAGCTTTCATGTTTTCCGGCAAGGCTCTGGTGTTGGCGACGTTGGTTCATAGGTTCCGACACGTGTCGTTGCCATGAAGCCTTTGCGTGGCACGTGGGGGGTTACGTGGGGTTCTTGCAAATGTTGGATAGGGATAATCATCTCCAAGTGCCACGTGTTCTATGTTCCTTTAGTGTAGCGTGTTTTGTTTATTTTTCTTTTATCTCGTAATATTTCAACCAGCTTGGTTGATCCCGCGTTCGTGTGGCGTGGGTTTTATCCTACACGTGGGGCTCTATCATCCAAAACTATGAGGCTACATGTTACCAATGGTTTTCTTAGTTTTGCAGCGAAGTTGGTTGAATACTTTCAGTCGTAACTTGAGGTCGAGGTCAGTCTGGCGTCAACATGCTTAGCCGATAATCGAAGTCGTTGCTTCTTACTTCACGTCCGCATAACTCGCGATTGGGTTACAGCCGATCACCAGTCTTCACCAACTTCTCAAATGCGAGTGTTTTGCGTAATCGCCGGCCTGACATTCTAAAACACTCTGCTCATCCCGCTGCAGATGGAGCCAGTTGTTTTATTTTGTTTGCCCTGTTTTATTTCTAATTCCGGTGTTTGTAATACATTGCATATTTTAATCACATTGCAGTTTGCTAAAAAAAAAAAAAATTCGCGTACATCTCAATTAATAACCCTACTCACGCCCATCTTCATCAGTCAATTTGCTACTCTACTTCCCAAAAGCCTATGTCCTATGTGGCCAATGCAGACAACTTGAAGTACAAGTTCATTGTATTTTTCTTCTATTACATGATTCACTGATTATACTTTTGAGTTCTCTTAAGTGTGTTATATTTTGATTCAAAGGGAAATTATGGTTTTGTTCATTACATTATGATTCAAACCACCTTTATATAATCATAAATTTATCATGTTGATAAGTTACATTTTATTTATGGTCGTCATAAAAACAGCGATGCTAATAATATTAATAAAATTAAGGGCTCAGAATGTTAATTTTTAGAAAAGGTGGTGAAAAAGGTATATTATTATTCCTTTTGTACTACTAAAGAAATACTAATTAGTATTTGGAGGTGGGTTTTATATTGTCTCCTTTTTACAGCCGTGTGGGACCGAACCTAGAGAGCCGTTGGATGCAATCTAAATCTGACGGATAAGATTTATGAGAAAGAGGTGGATGAAACACAGAGGATTATGGCCACCTTCAAAGATCCAGCGTGGAGCCAGTCAGTAGGGGCCCAAGCTGTCAAATAATGTGTCCCCTCCACAGATTGTTTTTTTTTTTAAAAATAAAAATTATTCCTAACTTTTTTTTAACCTATTAATTACTAAATTATTTTATTAATGTTAAGATTTATCGAATCAGCTTTTCAAATCTACAAACACAATTTAATTTAATTTAATTTGATTTGTTTTTTTTTACTTTTAGACGACTCTATTCAATCTTATACGTTTTTTTCTTAATCTAGTTATAATGGAAAAAGGCAGGAATTCCGTGGATTTGTTTTGCTATATTCCAAATTACGAGTCTAATTGTTTTTGGGATTATTCACAATTTTCATGTGAACTAGAGATTTTGTTTTTGACATATTTTTGGGTACGTTACATGCTCTTTTTTTTTTAATGAATATACCTTTTTGGGTTAATATCAAATTTTATGATTTGTTTCCATATTAATAACAATCATTCTTTTAAGAAAAAAGAAGACCGAAGGAGAAAGTATTTTACCATTTAATTATTTGGGTAAATTAATTAAATAAAAAAATGTATAAACCATAATTCTTAAAAAAAAAAGGAGAAAGTAAACAGAAAACAAGGAAAGAGAAAATGTAAATACAAGTCGTTGCTCTTTCTCTCTCTCTCTAATTTCAATTTCAGTCCTCTTTTTCTCTCTCTCTCTCTAATGGAACCACCGCATCCTTCTCTCTCCTCCACGGCGGTGGCCTCCTCCGCCCTCCCCACATCTACCGGGCCTGTGAACTCGACTTACCCCGAATCTCTGGACTCCTCCCCTCGGTCTCGCACCACCGATGGCTGGGATGATCTCCCTGCTCCTTCTGGCGGCGGAAGCGCCGTCTCTTCTAAACTCCGCCTTATGTGCAGCTACGGCGGTCATATCCTACCTCGCCCTCACGACAAGTCCCTCTCTTACGTTGGCGACACTCGCATCGTTGTTGTCGACCGTAACTCTTCTCTCTCTTCTCTCCTTGCTCTTCTCTCCAACACGCTTCTCAACGGCCGCTCCTTCACGCTTAAGTATCAGTTACCCAACGAAGACCTCGACTCCCTCATCTCCGTCACAACTGATGAGGATCTCGAGAACATGATCGAGGAGTATGACCGTGCTATTTCCGCCTCCAGTTCCACCAATCCCAAGCGCCTTCGTTTGTTTCTCTTCACCGCCAAGCCTGAGGCTACTCAATCGATGGGCCAGATCCTCGATAATTCGGCCAAGAGCGACGATTGGTTCCTCAACGCTCTCAACAGCGCCGGCCTCCTCAATCGAGGCTTCTCAGATTCTGATACCAACGTCAATCGTTTACTTGGTTTGGACGATTCTCTTGCTCTCCGCTCTGATTCCGGAGATAACGCTAACCATCTCGATTCCAGCGTCAGAGATGCCGATGATGGCTCCGTTAAAAACGCCAAGCATCAGCAACAACAAATCCTGCAACCTCCGCCGCACCAGCAGCAACAAGGAGGCCAAGATGTGAACTGCTTGCCAGAGTCTCCGATGTTGGACACATCCTCGTCTTTTGGTTCAACTTCTTCCTCTCCCTCGCTTGCCAATCTGCCGCCGATTCGAGTCCATGTAGAGGAACCCGGCGCGGTTAGAGCCATGCAGGATCAGAGGCTGGGAATTGAAGAGCAGTTCGCACGATTCAACGTCGGGAACAAACAGCAGCTCCAGCATCAGCAGGAGGACGGATTCGCAGCTATCTCTTCACCACCGCCGATGCCAGTTACAATCGCGCTCCCTGCTGCGCCGGTGAGTGCGGCAATCGGCTCAAGTGAGTTCCAGACGAGGGTTATCTCGGACGACGAGAGATCCGATCACGGCGTGCCGGCTGGATACAGGAAACCTCCGACTCCACGTTCGCAGCCTTCGCAGAATCTGCCGCCTCAACAGGCTTATCAGTTGAAATCAAATAGCGGTGGCCATGAGCTGCCATCTCCCAATTCCGTTTCAAGGTACTCCTTTCTTTTTGGTCGCTTTTCTCTGAATTTGAATGGTCAGGTTCTGATGTGGTCTTCATGTGTTTGCTATTATGCCTCAGTGATAACAGCAGTATGAACAACACTATGTTTAACCAAAGAACTCCGGTCTATCAAGAACCAATTGCTCAGATGCCCTCTGGTTCCACTGGTGTGATCAGTCCCTCGGATCCAAATAATCAGAATCAGGATCCAACCTACATCCTTCACCCCCACTTTGAGCAGCAATCTCAGCCTCAGCAACAACAACAACAGTTCATACACGCTGCTGCACCTCAATACATTCATCACCATACGTCTAGCGGCCGCCCTGTCCAGACTTACATTCAGGTTTACCCTTCACAACAGCAGCAGCATCACCAACAACAGTCCTTCCATCGGCACCCAGGTCAACAGAACCAGCCGCCTTTTCCTGTTTATTATGTCACTTCTCCTGTCCCACCTAGGCCCTACAGTATGCCTGCACCCCAATCTGCAAGTTTGAGCGAGGCTCCAGGGTCTCTCTCTTCTAACCATCCACAGGTACTGCCCAACTCCACCATGATGGCTCCAAGTGCTAACAACCAGATCAGAAGTGTTCCTGGTGTCAATCCTGAGATGGGACAAGCTGGGGTTTACACAACAGCCTCAGGTGTGGGTGGTGCTCAGATGCTTCACCAGATCCCTACAAGCCAGCAGCATTTCATGGGGTTTCCGCAGATCCATCACCCACCTCAGTCTGTTTCAGCTGCGAATCCTAACTATGGATATGAAAATGCTCATACCCAGATATACTACACCCCACCTCTGGGACACTCACAGTACCAGACCATGACCGGGCCTCCACCTGCCATGACCATGCCTGATGGCTCTGTTGCTTCTTCTAAGCTTCCAGCTGAGAACGTGGCTCAACAGATCCGGAGTTCACAGCCATTGTGACACACAAGGCACAAGTAAAGGAACCACAATTTTGGAGGAAGAAAACCCCGCGTTGGTTTTCAAACTTATAAATATATAATTGCATTTGTTTTTTTTTCCTTATAAGTTGCTGCATCAAGAAAAAAGAGTCTGGCTTCATTTGATTCTGGTATCATGGATCATGTTAAAAGTGTTGTGTGAGTAATTAGAGAATAAGTGGTGTTGCTTCATGGGATTTTATCTTATAGTTTCAATGCATTGGAGACTGCTGCTTTACCATTTTCTTGGATCTTATTTAATATCATTCATTTAAATTTGTAAATCATTCCCATTTGCTCTTGATCATCTCTCTCTCTTCTCCATCTCCTACTACTGTTTAGATAGATACAAAATGATATTTGGAAGAATGTATGTTTCCTTCTCCATCGCTTCTTCTTCTTATTCAGTTTGAAGCATTAAGTAAAGACAAGGATCCATGTTTATGGTCTGTGTCTTGGATCCACCATTCACATAACTGTACATCTTCAAATACAAGGAGTGTGAGAGAAAAGGATAGTGAAAAAATCGACTCGTCTTGTAATGTAGCAACATAATTTGTATCCTCGCACTAAATCTCTCAGAGCAACAGAGAGTTGACAGAGTTCTCTTGAGTGGAGCTGTGTCTTTTTCGTGATTGGTAGTTCAGATCCCGTGATTTTGTGCACCAGATGCATTGAGTGGATCTTTATGTTGCTTCCAAAAGTGAAATAACTATCGTCAGTTTTATTAGTTCTCACTTGCTGTCTTCAATAATCTATATGTGAATCAAAGTATAAGGGTCTTATGGATATGGAGAGCTCATAGACTGGAAAATACAATGATGAAGTAAGCGTAGAAATATTGGCTTATGTATGGATGGCCTATTGGTAGGCCGCAAGGTGATAATGTTTCAGATGGTATTGTCACATCAATTCGAATACAGGGACGCAGACAGCGTCAGATTATGTTAACAGAAGCTTTACTAAATACGACTGTGAAGAGTAACCAGCAACAAGACTTAAACAAGTAAACTAAAAACATAACAAAACAGAAAGGGTAACCACATTAGTTTCTAGATGTCTCAATCCCCCGCCACGGGTAATCGGTCTAGAGTATCTGAGATGTGTCTCATTGTAGGTCTTTTCTCTGGACTACTATTCACGCAACTGATTGCAATCTTAAGAAGAGCGACAATCTCGTCTTCTTTATCTGCCTCAGGAGCCAAACAAGGATCAAGAACATCACACAATGGTTTCTTCTCCTCAATGCATACCTGTATCCACCGAACTAGTTCCATTTCCAATGTCCCCACCTCGATTATCCGAGACCTACCCACTATCAATTCCAGTAAAATGACACCATAAGAGTAGACATCCCACTTCTGAGAAGGTTTTACCATCTTTAGTGTCTCAGGTGCCTGATAGTAGGAGCTAGACGAAGGGTGAGCAGTGAACTCAGAAGATATGCTCTTGCGATGGTGTTGTTGCCTCTCTTGCGGCTTTTGATCCGTCTGGAACATTCTGTTAGACTGTATCTTCGGAGAACTAACCCCAGCAATATTAGCCAACCGTGCTAGTCCGAAATCAGATATCTTGGGTTCCATGTCCTGTCCGATGAGAATGTTGCTAGGCTTGAGATCTCCATGGACGTATTTCTTGGGACTAAACTCGTGCAGATACACAAGCCCTGTCGCAATCCCTTTCACTATCCTCAGGCGTTCGGACCATGTCAATGGAGCGGCGGTCACCATCCCCGGCTTTCCTGAACGCTCACATTCATCATGACTTTACAATACAATACATAATTGTAATCCAACGAGATAGTTGTAAATGAGAAGCTTACCGTGGAGGGCGGTTGCGAGGTCACCATTGGGAACATAGTCGTAGATGAGAAGCTTCTCATCCAAAGACCAATAATAAGCTCGGAGACTAGCAATGTTAGGATGTCTCAGCTTCCCTATGGCTCCAACTTCTGTCTCAAACTCCTTGAATCTCTGAGTCCCTCCTTCCCCCAATCTCCGGACGGCCAGTGTGAGGCCATTCTCTAAAACCACTTTGTACACAATTCCAATTCCGCTCTTACCCAGAACGAAAGCCGATGCCTTTAGCAGTTCCTCCAGGTTAAACACTACCTGAGCGTCGAGGGCCACAATATCACATTGCTCCACGTTCTCAGACAGAGTTTCTGACTCGTCTTTCCGGAAACACAGACACTCTACAGTCCTTTTCTTGGTTTCTTTCTCGAACCCAAACTGAAAATTTGAGTAACAGTAAGAGAAAAGCAAACCCACAAGGCATATACCTATTACGTCACAAAGAACAATGGCAATGACGGCGCCTTTGCTCAAACCAGTCGAGTTTTGTTTGGTTTCAGAGTAGCTATCGGAGTCCTTGGGTGGGTTGTTGCTTGGGATGAAAGGGTAGGAGGAATTAAGACCGAGTTCATCTCCTGAGCAACGGTCCTTCAATGGCGGCCCACATAACCCTGTGTTGCCGATAAAAGCCGTTGGGCCTCTGTTCAATAGAGCACCAGTTTGAGGAATGGGACCTGAGAGATTGTTATAAGTGAGATCAATGTAAACCTTTTCAGGAAGATCCCCTAGAGCAGGTGGGATTGAGCCAGAGAACTGATTGTGAGAGAAATCAGCAGTTCCTTGCAGACAAGACAGATTTCCGATATCACTGGGGATGGAGCCGTTGAGCTGGTTGAAAGCGAGGTCGAGCTTCTCCAGAGACACAAAAGCTGAGCCAAACCCGCGAGGCAAAGGACCAGAGTAGTTGTTTCGGCTGACATCGAGCGTTCTCAGCCTATTGCATTGCAGAATCGAAGATGGTAACGAACCGGTGAAGAGATTCTGCGACAAATCTAATGTCTGAAGAAGTGTAAGCCTCCCGATCTCGTCCGACAATGACCCATCAAAGGAATTTCCGTAAAGGACTAAACTTTGAAGTCCCTGAAGCTGAAAAAGCTGAATAGGCAACGGTCCGTAGAACCTATTGCTACGGAGGTTCAAGTGTCGGAGGTTAGATAGAAACCCTAGAGAAGAAGGGAGAGAACCGTAAAGCTTCTTCCCGGGGATACTTAGAGACACAACCCTGAGTTCTTTGCAAGTAACACCGTTCCAGGAACAGGGGTCGTCGTCCGATGAGTTCCAATTGCTCAGTGAACCTGTAGGATTATTGTGAACGCTTTGCTTAAACGTCAAGAGCGCAAAGCCTTCGTCGTTTAAGCCACTCACGGTTGCATTGGGAATGTGATTGCAGAGAAGAACAACAAAAATGATCAGCGAGGCCAACATTTTCAGATGAAAACGACGAGTGAATTTAGTGCAAAGGAGAGAGAGAGATAAAGAGAGAGCAAAGAAGAGTGAGTGAAGGTGATGGAGTAAAGAATAAAAGATGCTCTCGTTGAAGAAAAAGGAGGAAGAAAGAAAACAAAAAAGGTAGAGAGACTAGAGAACTAAACTCTATAGAGAAAGAGAGAGAGAGAGAGAGAGCTCTCTTTTTTTGGACCTATGGTGTTGCATTGGGAGAAGAGAATCAATAATAAAAAATGAAGGATGAGAAAAAAGAGGTGAGAGCTGGACAAAACAGAAGCAATTGCTATTTTAAAACTATATATAACACTATTAAATATATGTGGATCATGTCCTATCTTTATTTTTATTTTGACCAAAGAATCTCTCATGTTATGAGTAGTTAGTTAATCTATAACTAAAAGAGTTATAGTAGTTTCATTTTTTGTAAATCATAATCTCTCTTATGTTAAAAAGAAGAAGTTCAGGTTCAAATGGTTACATAATTCTAATACCTTTTGTCAGGATTATTGATTCATTCTGAAAAGTACTGTTTTTTGTTTTTGTCAACTTCTGAAGTATACCTTTGAAATGTCAAATGTCAATGTAGTTTACAGTATTTGTCTTTTTTCTTCTTAGATTTGGAATAATGTTATGAGTATTATGACTAGTAAATCCGTAACTAAAGAACTATAGTTGTTTCATTTTTTGTGTGATGTATATAGCAACTACATAGGATTAAAATATTTGAAGTAAAAGGCTACTAACAAATACGAGTTGGTCAATGGGGCAGATATAATGGTGGGAGATTCGAGTTCTCATCATTTTCATACTGTTATTTAGAATCCAACTCAAAAAATATAATTTCAACCTCAAATTAAAATATAAAAATACCCAAAAAACATCCTATAAAGTTGTTATTTCTGATCGGGCTAAAATTCGATCTAAATTCGAGATCTAAATAACTATTCAAAAGATTTGAACCAAATTATTTAATATTTATTATTATTTTGAAATAAATGTTTGATATTAAATACTTATATATGTTAAATATATTTCTCATTATTTATTTTCAAATTTACGTTTATTTTTTAGTAAAAATAGTTTAAATTTTAAGTTTAATAGTACTTTGAATATATTTTTAATGTGTTAGATTGAAATTCGAACCGAAAACCGAACACGTAAGAATCCAAAAATATTTTGGTTTTCTCAAACTCAAATCGAAACCGTACAAAAAAGAAAACTGAACAAATTCTCTAAGTTTCACCCAAAAGTTTGAAATCTGAATAAATCTAACCCGAAGCCTAAGAAATATTCGAACGCTCACCTCTACAAATACTAAAGCTAATGGGAATGGTGTTGGTTAGTTTGGACGTGAGTACCAAAGAGTGAGAGCAAATTGTGACCCAAAGTTTTCCTTGTCTTTGTAAAACTCCAACGCTTAAATATCAGAGCGCATAGATCAGAGCGCAGGGAGTGGTCCCAATTCCTCCTCCTCGGCCTCACGGCGACGACTCCGAGGGAGAGGGGGGCACATTGTACTATTTTAAGATATCGAGGCTTTAGTTGTCATATAGAACTATTATTGGGGACCAAAACTGCAAATAAATAATCACTGAATGTTAATTTTCCGGCACGATTGGGACTGATCCTAGAGACGACAAAACAATGGGAGAGGCTGCGATCCGTAGCATCGTCGAAGCCATTCACTCATCCCCCACCAAGGCCGTCGTCTACATCTCCGGCGGTGCTTCCATGGTCTCTCTCTCTCTCTCTGCCTCTCTATATATAATTATATTTAAGATTGGGTGGGTCATAGAGACAAGTATATGCAGGCTTTAGGTTGGTTGATGTCCGTTGCAGGAGCTTCCAACACTCTTCTCGAAGCCGTGGTTCCGTATTCCAGGATTTCTATGGTCCAATTACTAGGCAGGGTTTGTTCTCAATACTCAGACCTCTCATATTGATATTAATGCGCAATTGTTTGGATTCAGCAGATTTTATCATCTCTCTCAGGTTCCGAGCGAACACTGTAGCCAAGCAATGGCCAAGGAGATGGCTTTGCTTGCCTATAATCGGGCGCTTAAACTGTCTACACCAGGTTTGCTACACACTGAAATAGGAAATATCAAGAATTGTCAACAAGAAACACTGATTGGTCTAACTTTGTATGTTTGAATAGGGTATCCAGTTCTTGGTGTGGGTTTTACAGGTTCATTGGCAACTTCTATTCCAAAGCGTGGAGATCACAGGTTATGCTCTCTGTTTCCACACCCTCTCAAAACATCATTGTCTCCTTGCATTTGTATTCCAAACAAGTTATGTTTCTTTTTGTTTTTGCCGTCAGCAGGTTTTTCTTGTCTTTAAGAGCATCCGACCGCATCTGGGAAACCTCAGTCAATCTAACGAAGGTGATTCAAATCTTCTTTCCCCTCTCCTTGCTTTGTCATGTGTTTCTTATCTTATCTTGAAAATTTTAGAACCTACGAAGCCGAGATGAAGAAGATAAGGTGTCAAGCTGTGTATTGATCCAGGTTTGTTATGAAGCAATTTAGAACCTAGGACACTGGCATCACGGATGTACTTCTCAATATCTTTCTTGTCATTATCTTAGGCCATAGCTAAGGCATGCCAAGTTTCTGGAACACTTGACCCTGGTTTGACCAATTCTGAGGTTCCTGATGAGTCTGAAACCCAGTTTTCTGAAGACCAAGAACTAGAGCAGCTTATAAGTGGACAATTATGCTGTAAGATTTATCCTTTTTCTGGGGGTAAGATTTTTGTCATTTGATCAATAAACCTATATTGTTTTTTCCCTTTTTAAACTGAAACTTACATCTGTTGGCAGAAGCTTACATGTCAGATAAAGATAGAAAGATAATTCTGCCTGGTTCTTTCAACCCATTACATGAAGGTCATCTAAAGCTGTTGGAAGTTGCGATGAGGTAGGCTAAGTTTGTCTTTGATTATTGCGGTACAAGTACCTGCTTCTCTTTCACGTGAACACTGTTTAATTCGAAAACCGTGGTTATAATCATGTTTAGAAGCTCAGTCTTCCGTGTACGTTTTAATGTATTAGACTCTTTGCTGCCTCACATGTTGTGCAATATGGATTAATCTAACAAGCAGATATGTTAATGCAGTGTTTGTGGGGGCGGTTACCCATGTTTTGAACTATCAGCAGTAAATGCTGACAAACCACCGCTTTCAGTTGCACAGATTAAAGATCGTGTCAAGCAATTTGAAGCAGTTGGTAGGCTGGATCTTTTCTTGTTGTGTACCTCTGTTTTGGCATCTCTGAGTTATCAATCTTATGATCAATATTGTTATCCAACTGGGGAAAGACCAATAAGTTATGTAGTGCAAGTTCATTCTCATGCCATGATTTGATATTTGGTTGGCAGGAAAGACGGTAATTGTTTCAAATCAACCATACTTCTATAAGAAAGCTGAACTCTTCCCAGGAAGCAGTTTTGTAATTGGCGCTGACACTGCAGCAAGGCTTGTTAATGTATGTAAATTCTGACCTTTTTCATGACCCTCTTTTTGTTTCTTTCCTTACCCCTACAATTAGATTTGTATGCTAAACTGTGCGATCAGTAACTTAAACCTCAGACACATACGTTTGAAGGGCTCTACCAAAGAATAATATCTTAACTTCTTGCAGCCAAAGTACTATGAAGGAAGCCACAAAAGGATGTTGGAGATACTTGGTGATTGCAAACGAACAGGTTGTACGTTCCTTGTTGGTGGCCGCAGTGTAGACGGTGTATTTAAGGTTTGAGCTAAGCACTAGAAACTTTCGAGCAATGGAATTTACTATCTTGAGCTTTGTCCATGAGATTCTATGTCTTGTGCCTCATCCTTGCTCCTCTGCAGGTTCTTGAAGATCTTGATATTCCAGCCGAAATAAAGGACATGTTTATTTCAATCCCAGCAGAAATATTCCGGATGGACATATCCTCGACAAAGATAAGAGAAAACCAAAGGGGTTCTGTTTCATAATACATGAAAATCCTGACTCGCAAGTTACCTTTCTGTACGTTACTGTACGTGTATTTGCCTTTCTATTATTTAGAAATGGCGTACGTATTCTACAAAGGACAGTATAGTATTTTCTTTGTTCTTACGTAACATGCTTTTACAAAATAAGAACCAACGTTCTTTGCTTGGTTTTATTACCCCTTTTCCGGGCAGCATTGCCTACTTCAGTTGCCTCAATTTTAAAGACTTGCTTTCTCAAAAACAAGACAAAAATCAGCCATTATTCAGTCATGGTCAGGAAATTGAGGTTGTTCTGCTCAAGATGTTGGTGTATTTAGTAGAATAAGATGAGTTTAGAATAAGTCAATTAGAGAAAGAGTAGCATTATCAGAAGAGTATAGTCCAAAACTAAGATCCAATGATGATAATAATGATGGAGAACACAAAATGTCTTTAAACTTAAGAAAGGAGATCAAAATCCAGGAGGAAGCATATAATGAAGACAGAGAGAAATCTGAGATTGGTAAAGAAAACATCTAATTCATCCTCCTGATAAGCTCATTGATAAAGTTTTCACGGTTACCAGCATCACCACCTTCCACGTAGTGGTTTCTCTTCTTCTTCAGACCACCGAGTGGAGCCTTGAGCTGGAAGGGCCACAGGAAGTTGTTAGCCTCCTTGAAATGAGGTCCCACTGTTAGAATCTCGTGGATCAAATCCTCAGTGCAGATGATTCCATGTTTTCCCAGAGCCTGCAGATGTTTGTTATGTATCAGAGGATAAATCATGACTATTTGTAATTCATACAAGAACAGAGAAGGGTGGTTTCTAACCTGCTCTACGATAGAGTTGTCAGTTAAAGCTACCCTCTGGTGGTTTAGCTTTCCATATCCTCTTTTGTAGATCAATTCCTTAACACTCTTCAAATTAGGGAATCTGAAGACGGAGGGAGAGATTTAGGATGAAGTGTTATCATTGACTAGGATTAAAGAGTTTAGGATTGAGATGAATACCCGTAAGTCACATAGGGCTCAACTCGACGAAGCATGTTCATTGTAGCCTTGTTGACTTTCAGGAAAACTCCATTGAAAATCTGCATTAGACATACACACACAAAAAGACTTACCATTTCGTTGCCCAAGGAATGTGACAACATCTAACCAGATGTTCCGTTCATCATTAAGTAAAAGATTATAACTCCAAAGTGCTAGCAGAGAAGCAGTTAGTGACAATATATTCAGAAACTCACTTACGTAAACACATATATAGCCATATAGACAACAACATCAACAAGCCAACAACAACAAAAAGTGTACACAAACCTGTCTTAAACGCAAGAGCTGCAGAATTTTCTTTGTCTTTGGGTCAATAGCATTGATACTGTCAATTGAAAAACAGAAAAATATAAGCAAAAAGAGAATAGCACCTCTGAGAATTGCCAAGAAGATTCAAACACATACCCACGGATACGGATGATGAACAAGAGCTTAGCTTCAGGGTCAACATAGAAACCTCCTTTCAGCTTTGCCTCACGTTTCAACTGGATCAACTCCTTCTCCTATTATCAATCATTGGCACAGCAGAAGAGATCAAATTCAGTTTCTAAACAAGCATAGATAAATTCACCCACGATTAGAATCTCATATCAGAGAGTGGCAGATGTCACCTTCTCGGCATACTCCTTAGAGTATTGCTCGGCTCTTTTGAAGATGAGCTTCCTGTTCTCGGCATTTTTCTTCTTGGCAGCTTCAACATTTTGCTTCTTCTCCAAAGCCCATTGCTCTTCTCTCTTTCTCTTCTTCAACACTGACTCCGGAACTACAACCTTCGATTCAGCCATTTGCGAATTGTGTAGAGCTTGAATCGAACGGACTTCTTTGAGGCGATAATACTCTGCGGCGATATATATGCCGCACAAATTAGGGTTAGAAAGAATTAAAAGGGCCTTACAAGCCCATTTGTAATTTGGTGCACTCACTGTAATAAATAGCACAATACGGCCCACAATGACTCTTTACGACGTCGTCGCGGTGACTATAATTAATCACCAGAGAAAATTCATCATTTCTCTCAATGGAAGGAGAAGAAACGGGAAAGGCTTTTTATCTATAGATCTTCGCTTACAGAAGAGAATTTGAAGTCTACTCCGACAGATTCGACTTCATGTCTTTGTTACTTACTGTTTTGTTACTGTCCCCTTTAACTGCCGCTTCTTCTTCTTCCTCCTCGATTCTCGGGGATATCGGCGCAGATCAAACAGACAAAGCTGTTGAATTGAACTCTTCCAACTTCGATTCAGTTCTTCGAGACACCCCCGCTAAGTATACCATCGTCGAGTTCTTCGCTCACTGGTCAGTTCTCCATTTTTTCCCAATTTCGATTGCTTCGAATCAAATCTTCTTAGAATTTTTGTTTGTTGGGTTCTGCAACTTTTTCTACCTAAAGTTTGGTACTGGATCTAAGCTTGGAGTTCCTTACAATCAATTCTTCTTCTCGGAAAAAAAAATAATATCTATGTATATTCATATGTTTCTACTCATTGATACTAAATGAATGCAATGTGTTTTGTAAATACTAGGTGTCCTGCCTGCAGAAACTACAAGGTAACATATCCCTTCAACGCCTGATCTCTGCTTCTTCTTTCTCTGTGTTTTCATTGCATTTAACTGTTACTCTGCAGCCTCACTATGAAAAGGTCGCAAGGCTCTTTAATGGACCTGAAGCAATACACCCCGGTTTTATTTTGCTGACCAGAGTTGATTGTGCCATGAAGGTACTTACTTCATGTTCCTTATTCACCTATGAATTTTGTATGCTAAATCGGTCCATATAATGACTTTCCCTGGCAGCGCAGACTAATACCAAGCTCTGTGACAAGTTCTCTGTTTCTCACTACCCAATGCTCTTTTGGGGTCCTCCTTCAAAGTTCGTCTCTGGCACTTGGGAACCTAAAAAGAAGGAAAGCCAGATACTTGTTATCGATGATGGCCGCACAGCTGAGCGTTTGCTCAACTGGATTAACAAACAGACAAACAGGTTTGTGCCATAAGTACACCTGGTTATTATTTTTAGCATTGGCTCAACTATATCTTACAAATTCAAACTTTGTTCCATCTTTATGTTTTTTCCTGAGCTAGTTTGCAAATATCAAGTCCCTGTATACACCCTTACTTATCTCTCTGTTTTGCTTCTCGATATCTTGCAGTTCTTATGGCTTGGATGATCAGAAATTCGAAAACCAACATGTCCTATCAAATATAACCGACTACAAACAGGTTTCGAGATTTAGTGATTCTAAGAGTGTTACTTTTAAGATCAAACAGCTTAACGATATCCGGGTGTTGATTTCTCACAGATTTCTCAGGCTGTGTATGACATCGAGGAAGCAACTGCAGAAGCTTTTAATATCATTTTGGCACAGAAGGTAGAGAATTTTGAACGATCTTTTTTCTGTTGCGTATTTATATAACCTTCTTCCTGTCACTCAGTTTTTTAATTAAAGTAGTTTCTGACATCTACAGGCCATTAAGTCATCTCAAACAAGTGCTTCGTTTATTAGATTTATCCAGCTTCTAGCAGTGCATCATCCCTCCAGGAGGTAAACTAAAGTCTCATCATCATAATGTCTTCTCATAAGCGTTTGGGTTGTTTTCGCGACACTTACTGTAGAATATACATTCTATAGATGCAGGAAAGGATCTGCAGAAATTCTAGTGAGCTATGATGAGCTATGCCCTTCTGGAAAATGCTCCTACGAAGAGTCTGGAGGGAAACATACCCTGGAAAACTTGCCTATTTGTGGAAAGGATATTCCGCGTGGATATTATGTTAGTGCTTGCAACCAACTCTATTACTGTTTTTCCATGTTAGAAATCTGACCGTCGTAATTTCTTATTTGGCAGATGTTTTGCCGTGGCAGCAAGAACGACACTCGCGGATTCAGGTACTTCTTTCATAATTCATTCTGTGATTTTTCAATTCAATTTTTCCCAGTAGTATCTCTGAACTATTCCTTAAATGCTTGACTGTGTAGCTGCGGATTATGGGTTCTGATGCATTCGCTTTCTGTGAGGATTGAGGATGGAGAAAGTCAGTTTGCATTCACAGCACTATGCGGTTTCGTCAACAACTTCTTCATGTGTGATGAATGCCGCCTGCATTTCAACGACATGTGCTTGAGGTATAAAAACATTTCACAACTCCATAACTGAGGTATTCGCTCATCTTAACCACGTAATGCATGGTTTCATGGACAGCGTCAAAACTCCATTCAAAAAGGCACGTGATTTCGCCTTGTGGGTGTGGAGCACGCACAACAAGGTCAACGAGAGACTCATGAAGGATGAAGCTTCGCTCGGTACAGGCGACCCCAAGTTCCCCAAGATGATATGGCCACCAAAGGAGCTTTGCTCATCGTGCTATCTCTCGAGTGATGAAAACATAGAGTGGGACCAAGACCATGTCTACGAATTCTTGAAGAACTACTATGGGCCCGAGCTAGTCTCCCTGTACAAGGAAAAGAGTGTCATGGGGAGCAAGGAAGAGACCATCTCAGCCACTGAAGACCTGACAGTAGCCACCAACGCTCTTGTTGTGCCGATTGGAGCTGCATTGGCAATAGCCGTCGCCAGCTGTGCATTTGGGGCGCTTGCCTGTTACTGGAGGACGCAGCAGAAGAACCGCAAGTATTACTTCTCTCTATCAATTTAGATTTGGCGATAGCTACTGAATCCCTTCTGCATGTTTTCTTACCATTTGTATCCTTTTCTTTTCAGGCCGAGGAGAAAGCTGGAAATGGCCTACTAGAAGCTTTTGATATTTTCGTAACTTAAAACAACAAACACAAAGGCTCTAGGTTGCTTGCTCCAGGTCTTTTCCAAGGCTTGTATCTCTAGTTTCGAAAGATTGTACAGATTCTTGTCTTGAATTTTGGAATACACACACAGACACTTGTTGAATGTTGGAATCTTTATAGAAACATTTATATACTTTTTTGTATCAGATCATATGGTTAGAGTTGCTGTGGAGAAGTTCAAGATAAGTCTTTGTTTGCATTGCAGATTTGTGCAAACATTCGGAGCTGCAACGAGAAGAGTGTATTGCGAATGAGAGAATTAACTTCTTTTTTGGTCAAGTTTCAGTATGTTACCCCAATCCAACATTTTACATGTATAAGAGAGAGATTATATTTACAGTGACATTGACTTTTTGTGTGTGAAAGAAAGGAAGTATGCTCATGGCACGCCTATAATGTAAGATTGCGTTGGAGGCAAGCGCCAAGAATCTGTTTCTTCATCAGATGAATCTTCAGAGTCAGAGGTTTCTAAGGACAGAGAATGGTGGCGGCAGGTGGCAACTGCTTTGGTGACGACGTAGATGGGTAGCATGATTCCAACTACTCTAAGTAACAACAACTGAAAACAGAGGTAACAAGAATTAGGGCTCATAATATGTAGTGTGACAATAACAATAGAGATTACAATCTCACCGTGAACAAAGGGAAGTCGAGGATGTTTGATCCGGTGAGGACTAGAGGTAGGGTGTGTCGGAGAATCAGAAGAGCCATGAACTGCATATTGCAACGAACGACGAAGACAGTTAGTTAAAAGAATGAGAATAGAGACGTTTGATTTGGGAAAAGGAGTGAGTGGTGTGTAATCCATACGATGAGAACGAGGGAACGGCAATAGAGGAAGCTTGTGGTGGAAGAATGAGGATAACGGTCGTCGAGGAAAGTGGAATCAGTCGGTAAAACAGTTATGAAGCGATGGTCCTCCCGGCGAGATATTCTTCCCCAATTGCCTCTGAAATGAAGAGGAACATGACCCAAACCTAACAATGGAGCGGGTGCTGTATAGTCTGGCTTGAATTCCTGATGGCAAATCTCGCAGGTGATGTCACCTTTCTCGTTACACCATCTCTGCACGCACCTCCTATGTGCGTACTGCCAACAACAATATCAAAGAATCAATCATCTAAAATCCTTTTTTCTGTATTGGAAAATGTTTTCTTTTACCTTCAAGCTACCGCTGCAAGAACAAGGAGTCTCCATGTTTGAATCCAAGTCTTCGTCGTGACAAATCCTGCACTGCACCATTGACAAATCTCCGTTATGCAGCTTCTCAAGTGTTTTCTCATAAAGGACTCTACATTCCTCTACAGGTGTGTTGTTGGCTTGCAACATCCGATTCCTGCTCTCAATCGCAGCCTCAATCGTTGATTCTGTTATCAGCCGATCCACCAGCAGCACGAAATGATCTCCCATGTCTAAGGATTGATGTATACTTGCAGCTGAAGCAATCCTTTTCTGCTGAGAATTTGATGATAATGGGTTTGGTCAGAATAACAGAAGCATTTGCATTCAATTCTAAGGAGACACCAACATGAAACACGTGAATAAAAACCGAATGTGGTATGTTACCAAAACACAAAACCTGTAAAAACTTCTTAAACATGAACAAAAAATTAAATCTATGAACAAAACGAAAGAATCTAAATTTACCCAGCTGAGGAAATAGAAAACAAAACAAAGCTTTAGACGAATCAAGAATAAGCTTAGACGAAATGACAGAGATACTTTTTGACAACCACCAGAAAAAAGAATGGAAAAAGCGAAAACAGAGGAAGAATAATGAAGAGGCAGACCCAAAATTTAGGAGAAGAAAGAAAGAAAGAAAGAGGAGAAGAAGAGGAAAAGCGAAGAAAAGGGAGACTTTGAAGAAGAGAATCTGTCTTTTCCTCAAGCTAAAGCCATTAATAATAAAAAGCTTCCTTTCTTTCTCTCTGAATTTTCAGAATTTATTCAGAAAGATAACCAAAGTTATGTGTGTTTAGAGGTGAAGCAAAGGGATGGAGTATTTTGATTCCTCGAATCTTATTATCATTACTTTACTTTTTAATCAAAAACTATATATCATCATTATCATCGGAAACGTACCCATGTATCCTACATGGACATTTGCATACAAAATACACGTGGCCATTTAAGTTCTAATGTATATTTGGTTAATGACTCAAAGTAAGCGATCATTAGTCCAATTTGGGTTAATATTGACAAAAATAAAATATAATTTTATAGAAATTGACATAATTTTATCGACGGTTGTAAATTATTAAGATTTGAGTTAAAAGAAGTCAATCTACGGATAGTATCGTTTTGTAGATTTCACTTGGATCAACAAAATCTGACGCTTAGTAACTCCAACAATTAACCCAACTAAAACCGTTAATCTCGATAGATCAGCTAATCCCGCTCGTTAAAAATTTTTGATCGACGGTTGTAAACTATTAAAACTCGATCCTGGTGAAAGAAAACCATCTAGATAACCACCGTAAGATTTGAGTAAAAAGCACTTAATCTACGGATAGTATCGTAGGTTTAATTCTCTGGGATCATGATGACCTTTTTAGAGGTGCTATGCAACTACATGGAAAATAGATTATATATTATTTATAGTTTGATTGAGTAATTTGTAGGGAAAATAGAGTCATTTATAATATTTTTTTTTTAACTTTGAAGTTTTATCTGATTTGATGTAGATTCTTATATTAAAACTTCTAATTAAATCAAAATTGTTTTATTTTTTAATTTTAATTAAAGAAACTAAATAATTAATATTTCATCATTTAAACTTGATAATTTTATATTCTATTTAAATTTGGTTTGAGCGACAAACTAACTTTGTTCCAATCCAAAACCTTTTTCCAATCATTCAATATATATCGAATGTATGCTTTCAAGAATCAATTGTTACCTATTGTACTAGAGTTGCACATATATATAACTATATAAACATAATGTATTATATAGTTTATTGAAATTGTTAACTAATTATTTGCGTTATTAACTTTTATGAGTACTATAAATTATTTTAAAATAAATTTCTATTTTGTAAAATTTATATAGTACAATAACTTTTTAGTTTTTAAATTTTGTTTGATTCAATGTAGATAAATCATTTTTTGAATATTACTAAAACTTATAATTGCTAAAAAAATAATATTACTATTTTGAAAATAATATTTTAGTTATTTTTTAATTTATTAGATATATATACATATTTAATTTAGTTTTTTTATTTAATAACAAAATAATCAACTATAATTACTTGTGAATCTCTACTTTAATATAGTAGATCATTTTTTATAAGATTATAATGCTAAAAATAACATGATTATAATAAAAATTTCGACGATTTTAATAGAATAGTGATAAACCAAGAATGTGATCAGGTTTCTTTTTTAATCGTTGAACTTTTCAAAAATGTGAAAATATCTCTATAGTATCAGAAAAGCTGAGTGATTTGGATCTGACCTTGGGTTCATTGTTTCTCTTGTTGGTAGGCTGTAATTAGACATAGAATATGAATCATAAGAAAATTTGAGCTCGTTTCATATGTTTTTTGCAGGTGAGGTTGTGCTTAAATTTTGATTAATGTCACGACTGACAAAATGGAAACTGAAGAAAGCCAAAGTCAAAGTGGTCTTTCGGTTGCAGTTTCACGCTACCAACCCATGTAAGTCAGTTAAACTAGTTCATGGTGTGTTTTTACTGAATGTGCACATTGATCTGATTTTGTTTATACATTATCAAAGCTTCCACAAGCGGGATAGGACAAACTATTCATATCTTTCATTCCCGCTGACTCTGTAAATTGTTCTCAAGTTTGCTTGCTTCAATCATTTACGTCATTTTGTAAAATTTGTGTTACAAAAACATATCGCGTGTCGACGAATGAAAGCAAAGCCTAAACACACAATAATGCAAAGAGGCCCAATAAACTCAAGAAAGAGAAGCATTCAAATTGCCAGTTTTATAAGATAAAAAGATTGATGAAGAAGACAATGTGATGCATCCAAAACTCTTGTGATTAAAAAAGTCGAATCTATCTCTCTCTCTCTCTGACTAAATCTAAAAAGAGTAACAGTTTCTTGGCAAATGTTGTTATTTGTTCTTGATGCTAACACCAAGCTCACCTGCAATGATAACAGTGGAAGCCATATCTAGAAACATGCCATGCTCTACAACTCCGGGAAGTCTGAGAATTGCATCGCTTNAAGTCTGAGAATAGCATCGCTGGCTTCTCTGAGATCTCCCATGTCCTTTTCCAAATACATATCCACTATGTAATTCCCATTATCCGTCACAAACGCCTTCCCTTTCTCCCCTAACCGTAGATTCGCTTTGCAACCGTATACCTCCATCAATTCCCGGAGCTTCTCCGCCGTGAATTTCCAGCAGAATGGCACAATCTCCACCGGAAGAGCTAGCTTGCTCCCGCCTATGTTCTTCACCATCTTGGATTCATCCACAATCACAACGAACTTCTTTGATGCTCCTTCGATCATCTTTTCACGTAGCAACGACCCTCCTCTCCCTTTCACCAGGTTGAGCTCAGGGTCCACCTCGTCCGCGCCGTCGATGGACAGATCAATGACGGGATGTGCGTCAAGATCAGATAAAGGTATCCCTAGAGACAAAGCCTGCTCCTGCGTCTTCTTCGACGTCGGAATTCCAACAATGTTCTCCAACTTCCCTTGGCGGAGAAGCTCGCCGATACGGTCGACGGCGTGTTTAGCTGTGGAGCCTGTTCCTAGACCGAGGACCATGCCTGATTCGACGAATTCGACGGCTTTGTAAGCGGCGATTCGTTTGAGTTCGTCTTGTGTTAATATCATGGGCGGTGAAACGACATCAATGGAGGATTTGTCGGATGTAATGAAGAGAGGATCGTATGCAAGCGCCATGGAAACCTCCACCTCCTTCTCCAATCAATCAATCGGAAATTGCAATGAAGAAATTCCGAAAGAAGAAAGCCCTGAAGATTATTCAAATGGCCGAGAAGGAAAGTGGATGAATCCCAAAAGCAGAATTTGGGAAGAATTGGAGAAATTAGGGGAATGAATATAGAAGGTCGAATGAAATGTGTCTCATGTGTATATAAATAGCGTGGAAAACATACAGACTACAAAGAAGAAGACATTTGTGTGGTGGCTGAGAGAAACTAAAGTGAAGACTCTGAGGATAGGGTTTGTGCGATAGACAGCGAGAGAATAAAGACAGAACCCGAATCTTTCGGATTTGATTAATTAGTGTCCCATATTTTACCCTTATTTACATTTATTAGCCCTAATGTTTTTGATATTTCCCAAAATTGGTAGATACTTCTCTTATCTCCGTAATTCAAGGGATTATGAATATCCGAATTAACCATCTCCTCTTTCATTCCTTGCTGGCTTTTTTGTCAAGATTTGGAAAGAAAAAACTTTCAAAGAGTACTTTCTATCAATCGTAAACGAAACATAGAGGATGGGTTAATTCATAGAATTGCATCTTTTAGGGATCAAATGTAAACAGTCATAAAATAAGTTGAAGTAGGGAGGATATAAAAATGGGCAGACAAAAGTTGATGGGCCAAAAAGAGGAGCCTAAGACGCCCTTCTATTGTCCACCCACTTCTCAAAAGGATATACAAATTTTTGTTTTTTCAAGTAGAAATATATTGAACCACAAAAGCAGATTACAACCGATCCACGATACACCTTAAAACAAATCATGACGAATACTAAGTCGGCGGTTAAACATAACCTCGAAAGCTAAGCCGGCGGACAACAAGAAGTCTCCGGGACTAGGATGAAATACAAACAAACAAAGTCTGAAAAGAACCAAACAGCTACCATAAGAACGAGTGTAGGAAATCGACAGGAGAGAGAGGCTCGACAGATAGACACCAATGCCGCTTATTGAAGGAACCACGAACGCCTAAGGCTAATAGAACAACTTCCACCCAAACAACAGAGCGAGAAGATCCACGAGCAACAATAGCCGAAACATCTGATCCCGGGAAACTAGGATGACTACCAGTTTTGCATCCAATATCCCAAGGCATGAAAAGAACTCCTGAATAATGCTAAACCTGGCTGACAAACGGAGAACACCTCTCATCACAACTAGACACTCCTCATCCAACGAAAGCTAAGTCCAAAACATAACTAATCTAAACCCCGGAAAACCCGACGAGTAAAACTCTGGAAACCCGTCAAGTAAAAACTAGGCACACTAAGAACCGTTTCTTAGAACAGACTTATCCAACTAAGAACCACAACCAAACAAGAACATAACCTAAAACCGAAGCCAAGAGATCAGAGCCGGCCGTGACAAAACAAACACGCCGCAAGAAGACTAACTCGAACCTGATAACACCAAACAAAGGAACAGAAACCAAAGCTAGTCTAAACCAACAATCGAAACAGGCTAAACAGGTACAAACCAACCCAAACCACCAAGGAACTGAAGCTAGTCGACAACCTGCCGGAAAGGAAGCCAGACCAAGGTTGAACCGCTCCTCCACCGCAAGCCGCCGACAAAACCAGACCACCACGAACCTCCAACATCCTGTGGAACGCATCTCGCCCCTATGACCTCAAGAGAAGACAAGGCCGACGAGCAAAGGGAAGGGCGGAGGAGGCTAGAGCGGAGGGGTCTAGCGGCGGGCGGCGGAGCAAAACAAAACTAACGACGAGACCAGGGGAGAAGAGCCATTTGCACTGTAGCCAAAACAAAAATAGAAGCAAAGAAGAGCAAACGAAGACGGAGAAGCACCTAAAGGGATGACCGACGACAAAGACAGGGTCGCCGGCCGTTGGTCAAAGAAGATCTCGGAGAAAACCTCTTGCGGCGGCGTTAGGGTTTTACACAGGTGAGAGCTCAATTAAACATGTCTTTCATCTATTGAGCTCGAAAAAAAGGATATACAAATTATATGGTGAAATATTACCTCCTTGAACCAATTCCTTTTATGAATTCAATTAATAATGGATTTAAACCCAGAAAGCTAAGCCACTTCCTATGGCAAACCCTCACAGGAGCAATAACAGTCAACGAACAGCTGAAATATAGGCATCTCGGAATGGATAGCTCATGCCCAAGATATAGCGCTGAGGAAGAAACAATCAATCACATGATGTTTCTCTGCCCCCCAACACTCCAATGTTGGGCTTTGGCGCCGATACCAACACCACCAACCCTGTTTCCTTCACAAAGCATATACAAGAATATAAATTATCTCCTACAATGAACAAAGGAAAACAGGATGGGAGACGACCAGACAAATATCTTCTCATGGATAGCATGGTATATCTGGAAATCCAGAAATAATATGCTTTTCAATGGTAAAGAATGGCTACCACCAGAGACTTTAGAGAAGGCAACGCGCGAGTGGAAATCTTGGCATGCAGCAAACAATGATGACACAGTGCTGATGGAACAACCAAACGGGCCCCAAGAATCCCTAGACCCCCAAACTTTCACATGTCGCTTCGATGGCTCCTGGAAGGCATCAGACTCAACAGCTGGTGTGGGGTGGATCCTACAGCTCCAAGATGGATCCACTGACATGTTGGGATTAAAAAGAGTGTCTCGAGGTCTCTCCCCGCTGCATATGGAACTTCGAAGTCTGATCTAGGCAATTACATGCATACACAAGAACAACTGTTTCTGTGATTTCTATGTAACGGATTCCTAGGACCTGGTGACCATGGTGGAACACCCATCAAAGTGACTCCTATTTGCGGACGACCTGAAGGACTTTCAAGAGTTGAAGGAGAAAACCCAGAGCTTCTGCCTGGTCGCGAAATCAAGAACAAGAAATGGGAAAGCGGACTTCCTAGCAAAGCAGGCTCGAATAAGGAACACAAGATTCTCGTTTGTAGGCTCAGCAGTACCACACTGGATAGCCACGGAAGGATCAACCTTTGAAGAGTTAGAATAGCAGTCCCATATCTCTAGTGTCTAGTGACAAAAAAAAAACCATAAAAAAACAACTCTTCTCTCTCGCGAAAGAGACTAACGAAACCTAGCTATCAAAGTCCATCTTCTTTTGTCCTCTCCTCCTCCTCCGTCGGCGGCCTCCACGACATCAGTGTGAGGAGGTCTCTAGCGTCCTCTTGTTTGTACAGCTTTTGGATCGGCGACAAATCTCTTCTTCTACGGTGGTTTGGTTTTTGGGTTTCGTTGAGACTTTGGTGGGTTCCGATCTCTCTGTTTATTTCGTCGGTGACCTTGATTTTTTCTCCTTCATCGGGCTCCCCTGCTGTCTCTGTATTTCCAGAGATGAGATGTGGTTCATTGTTGTGGCTCGCCGATGAGGCAACAATAATGATTTCTACTGGCTTATGTTCATAGAGGGGTGGAGGAGCTTTATTTTTCCGGCCATGCAACGGCTCCTCTGCCAAATTCCGATACTGATTCCGGTTGGAGAGGTTTGGTTGTCCAATTTTAGATCGATCATTTATAGATTGATCAGTTTAATGTTGTTTCATGTAGTTCTTGGGTTTTATTAGAATGTGAGATTGTCCCACATTGGAAGTTGGGACAATTCTTCACTAGTATATAAGGTTCATGGGTCAATCCACTCATAGTGAATTGGTTTTGAGTTGGAAGCTCATGTTTCCTAATATGGTATCAGAGTCAAGGTTAAGCCTAACTGACGTTTTCCCATAAACACGGTTTCTCACATGTTAAGTGACCCGTATACATGGCCTGTCGTTGTGGTATGCCCGAGATGTTGGGCTTTCTCCGCCCACATCTCGAGGAGGCCTATTAGAATGTGAGATTGTCTCACATTGGAAGTTGAGACAATTCTTCACTAGTCTATAAGGTTCATGGGTCAATCTACTCATAGTCAATTGGTTTTGAGTTGGAAGCCCATGTTTCCTAATAGGTTTCTTTATAAATGTATCGGTTGTTGTTTGGTTGGTTGGGTAAGCTTGTCGTTTTGTCTAAGCTTCGGAATAGTTCTTATCCTTGTGTTTAGTCTCAGTTCTTACCTCGACGGGTCTGGTCCGGAGGTTTAATCGAGGCTTCATGTAGATTAGTTTTTCACGGGTTGAGGATGACATGTTCTTAAAAGGCTTGCTCCATGTCCTTATGAATTATGCAATTGAGACATTTGCTCCCTATGTTATATGCTTGTGTAGGCCGCTAGAGATTGTTATTGTGCCAAGGGAATTCATGGTTTCGTGGTGTAACCCCGTTCATAAACGCTTTCCAAAATTCGTGGTTCGTTTGTACTGCTCGTAGCTCCCTCAGAGAAACCGATGCGATGTCTCTCAAACTTACTCGAATCTTTAATAATTGGCTTCCTTGCGTATTTTTTAGCCTCGTTTGCCAATGCTTGTCTGTCCTCATTTCTTGTGTCAAACTAAAGTTCTATATCTTAGCGTTCTCAAGCTTAATCACTTTTGTAAACGGATCTTTTGGTTTAATAGATTTTCAGAGTTAAAAAAAAAATGGATTCAAAATTGTAAATGATTTAAAAGGACAAATAAATAGTGAAGGTGGCTTTCTTGATAAGTATAAAATTGAATGTATATATTAGTAAATAAATCCACTTTTAACTTTGTTTGATGTAATACTTTTATTGGAAAATAATATTATCTAAAATGTTTTTGAATGATATCAACATTTTTATTTAAAAAAAAAATTAACTTTGAATTTATTTTTCTTTTAAAGTTAACATTTCTATGAAAAAATTAATAATCACATTTGCATGATAGATGTAGGGGAAAAATAACTTAGATTCCGAATAGTGACAGGGCAGAGCGTGCGGACTAAGCGGGCAAAGTGGACAAAACTGATTAAAAGCGGACAAAGTGGGCAAAGTGGGCAAATCGGGCAGAGAAATTAAAAAAAAATATGTTTAATGGTGATATGTAGTGCGGGCAGAGCGGGCAAAGCAGTTA
>OVAU01000144.1:0-26447 GCA_900406315.1 Biscutella laevigata subsp. laevigata | reverse complement strand
GAAATTATTAAGACCTATTAAATATTTAAATTTATAGTATATATTGTTTTGTACAGAGTTAATGAGATCCCTTAAATACTACAAAATATTTTTAATTTAATTATATAATAGAAATTTAACAACCAATAACCAATGAAAAGACGACAAATGTCAAACTCTCATGCATGTAACCTTACTTTATAGTATAGATATTGTTTTGTAGAAAATAATTTGATATGATGATTATTGATTGTAAGAACTGTTAAACTTAAATTTTAAATTATTTAGTTTTTTTATTATAATATTTTGTTAATGATAATGTTTTATTCTTACAAAAGTGGAATAAATAATAGCATTTAATAATTACATTTAATAATTAAAGTTTTTACTAAAATTTGTTGCCATTGACGTGTTATTAGTATATATATATATATATATATATTTTCTCACGTCGTGTTATTAGCATATCTAATAATTAAATTTGTTAGGAAATATATGAATGATCTTGTAATTATTCTAGTAAACAATATCTTATTTTTTTATAAAATTTTAGCGATAGTCTATTGATGACCCATCAACATGTATTTTTATTAATAACAAGTTGATTCAAGTTTATTTTTTTAAAAATGTTTTTGTTCTAATATATAGAAAATTATTTTTTAAAAATTCACTAAAGAAACTAATTTCCACGTCTTTAACAAAAAAAAACCAATTTCCACGTGGAAAAAGAAAACACTCGTAAGATTGGAAATAAACGCGCGTGCATAAACTACCAAAGAAACGCGTGGGGAAGTTTTTAGGGAAAATAAATTATACCACCAATTTTAAACGTAGAAACCAAAATTCCCCCACTCTCTCTCTCCACCCTAGTCTCTTTTGGCCTTCCCGTCTCTCTCTTGCCGGCACTAACAAGACGAAATATTTTTTTGAAAAGAGATAGAAACTGAGGGAGCGACCGTACGAACAAGTTTTTCTTATAGATCCATAGCGTCGGCGAGATAGATTTTGATAGAAATGTCGGAGGAAGAGAAGTTATTGAAGGAGGCTAAGAAACTTCCATGGGAGGATCGCCTCGCTCATAAGAATTGGAAGGTTAGGAACGAGGCCAACGTCGACCTAGCTTCTTTCTGCGCTTCTATTACCGATCCTAAGGACCCTCGCCTTCGCGATTTTGGTGAGCTTCTCTCCCCTCTTTGTTTTGGTTGGTAGCGTTTTTCTTTTTGAGGCTCAGATCTGATTGGGGCTGTTTATCTCTGTGCGGATCTACTTTTAATTTTGATTCTGTGCGGGAATGTGATGTGTTTATGGTTCTATTTTGCTGTACTTCTAGCTGATTTTCTGTTTTTTCCTTTGCAGGTCACTTGTTTAGGAAGACGGTGGCTGATTCCAATGCGCCAGTGCAAGAGAAAGCGCTCGATGCATTGATTGCTTTTTTGAATGCAGCCGACTCAGACGCTGGAAGGTAGAGTACTGTTTATTTTAATGCTCTAGAAAGGGGCAGAGCAAGTGGCATGTGAATATTTAGCTTGTTTCTGCTTTTGAAGGTACGCAAAGGAAGTTTGTGATGCTATTGCCGCGAAATGCCTATTGGGTCGGCCCAACACCGTGAAGAAGGCGCAGAATGCTTTATTGCTTTGGGTAGAATTAGAGGCAGTTGATGTTTTTTTGGTATGTCATTCATTGTACCTTCTTGAAAACCTGCAAGGTTTAATTAGATCAATACGCTTAACCCTTGCACTCTGATGCATAGGTTCACTATCTATTCATAACGTTTCTTGCTAGATTGCGGATGCTGGTGTATTAAACACTAGATAGGTGAGCTGACATAGAAATGAAAGTTCTTTATAACCTATAATGCAGCCATATACGATCGTAGAGTGATGTAGAATATAGCACGTTGCTCTGTTGCCAAGTTCTACGTTATGCTACGTAACTAGTGTGATAGAATTAAAAAAGAGCATTTCCAATAACTATGACTGGCATTTTTCTTAAGCAAGGTCAAGAGACAGTGTCTTCTGTGGTCTGTAGTAATCAACCTGTCCCGTTTTGAGTTGTTGTCACTGTGTCTCGATCTGCTGGGGTCATTTCTGCCATAAATCATACTTTTTCTGACCGAGAAAGGAATCTAGATACCTTCTTCATTGTTTGTTGTCTTCAAGTTGTGGACTATATTGTTTTGTTCTAAACATCTTTTCCCTCAAAAATTTTGAACTCACTGCTCAAGTATTGAAACTCTGCTCTGTAGCGATTACTGCACTCTATATGCATTGTTTCAGTCAGTTTGATTTTCAGCTGTCAAGATTATATATGTTGGCAGTTGTGTAGTTTCTAGGAGAACATTTTCCTTATACAAGTTAACAGATTTGGCATGATTGTAGGATACATTGGAGAAAGCTATAAAGCATAAAGTTGCAAAGGCTGTGATACCTGCAGTAGATACTATGTTTCAAGCTCTCTGGTCTGTTTTTAAGTCCTAGTTTGTTTTCTCCATTGATTCTTGAAATCTTTTGTCTGAAATAATAAAAGTAATTTGTTTTATATCTTAGTGAATTTGGATCAAAGGTTATTCCACCTAAAAGGATTTTAAAGATGCTTCCTGAACTTTTCGACCATCAAGATCAAAATGTCCGTGCATCTGCCAAAGGGGTGACTCTTGAGCTATGCCGTTGGATTGGAAAAGACCCTGTGAAGTCTATATTGTTTGAGAAAATGAGGGATACAATGGTAAGATTTAAGTTTATCCGTACATTGCAGCTTAGCAATGCTGCCAAGATGATATGAACTAAACTAAATTCTACTAACCTTTTTGGAAGTTGAAAACTAAAATATGAGTTTCTAGTCAAACTAGATAGAAGTTAGACCCCATTGCAAATCATAACCACGCTCTTGACTGTAAATTCTTTCCATGATATGAAATTTTACTCAAGATCGTCTTCTTAAAGTTTTGCAAGAAAATTTTACTTTTTTGTATATGTACATATTCTCTAGTAGTTTTACAAACACTAATATTCGACTTTATTATTACTATGTAAGAAAAAAGAGCTGGAGGCTGAGCTTGCCAATGTTTCAGGAAGTGCCAAGCCTACTCGAAAGATTAGGTAATTACTAACTACCACATACTACAACAATGGTTTTTTATCCATTTTCGCATATCTTGCATCTTTTTATTCATTGGCATACATTCAAGATTTTTTATGTTTATTGGTAAGGTAAAACAGATTTCACCTTAATCCGGCTTATGATTTTTGAATATTCATTTTGCTTTTGTCAAGTTTCTGGATTATTAAATTAATATGCATGGGGATTTCTTTCAAGCTGCAATTGGATTAATCCTGTATTTGGTTTTCAAGGTCTGAACAAGACAAGGAGCCAGAGGCAGGAGCTAGTTCTGATGTTGTGGGTGAAGGGCCAAGTGAAGAACCTGTTGCTGATGGTAAGTAGTTTGTACATAAATGAATTGTTTCTTCATCGACTAAAGTTGAAAAGGCTGCTTACTTTGATTCTCTTAATCTACCCTATCAGCGCCTCAGGAAATAGATGAGTATGATCTTATGGATCCTGTAGACATTCTGACTCCTTTGGAAAAGTCTGGGTTTTGGGAAGGAGTGGTGAGTTGTTGATGCTTAATGTCACATTTTCATATTTTATGGTTTATGTCATGCGGTTGTTATTCACTGAAACAATTTTTTATGATGCCACTTAACTCCCATTTTGATTGCATGTGACACGTAGCCACAACGACGTTACACTAACTATCTATGTCTCCCTTATAGAAAGCTACAAAGTGGTCAGAACGTAAGGAGGCTGTTGCAGAGTTAACGAAGCTTGCTTCAACTAAAAAGATAGCTTCTGGTGATTTTTCAGAAATTTGTCGGACCTTAAAAAAGGTAGTTAACCGTCCATAATAAGAAGTTATGCAGAGCATTGATTATTACTCATATGTTGTAATCCTTCGTCTGTTTTAGCTCGGTTAGTGCAATATTATTTAATTGTTGCAACCTGCAGGCATCTGTGCATATCGATTAATTCATGGCTTTTATTTCAACCTTTGAATCCGCAAAATGTTTGTATTGGTTTGGTTGCAATTACGTTTGTCGGTGCTTCTGTTGTCAAAATTCAATACTGCTTAATTTATTTCTACTTGCGACTTGTTAATATATGTAACTCATTCCAACCACAGCTTATCACGGATGTGAACTTAGCTGTTGCAGTTGAAGCTATTCAAGCCATTGGAAATCTTGCACGTGGGTTAAGAACCCATTTCTCAGCTAGTTCGCGGTTTCTGTTGCCTGCTTTACTTGTGAGTCTTGTTGCATATTTGATCCAAAATTATTCTACCTGAAGATACACTCAGCCTTTTGAGTATTAGTATTACTGCGTTTGATTTGGTGGCTGTTTGTTCATTGAGTAGGAAAAATTGAAAGAGAAAAAGCCAACAGTCGCAGAGGCACTTACGCAAACACTACAAGCAATGTACAAAGCTGGGTGTTTGAATCTTGTTGACTTTATAGAAGGCAAGACTCTGTTTTATGAACATCTTTTTATTTTGTGGGTGATTATCTTCTTTAGATATTTTTGTATACATCTCTGTCTTTCATCAGTTTTTCTAACCAGCTTTTCTCTCTTTTGCAGATGTTAAAACGGCAGTGAAAAACAAAGTTCCTCTTGTGCGTTCTTTGACTTTGAACTGGTTGACATTCTGCCTTGAAACAAGTAACAAGGCTCTTATTTTAAAGGCGCACAAAGAATATGTTCCTTTATGCATGGAGGTCAGTGTTCTCATGTCGACAGCTCCTTAGCTTACTTTGATTGAACAGGAAAGGATGGTACTGTTAGATGATAGTACATAGTAGCAAGTAGTTGCTCAATCATGCGAGCGTAGCTATATTCAATACGTTAGTACCAGAAGGACAAGTAACATATGCTAGGTTGCAGTACTATGATTAGTTGGTGGAAATGGTCGTCATGGAGCTGAATTTTGATCGCAGTTACTACTACGTTTGAAAATAATAATTTGTTGACCTATACTTAATTGGATGCCTGGAATATGTAATGATGTAGTGTCTCAATGATGGAACTCCTGAAGTGAGAGATGCTTCATTTTCTGCTTTGGCTGCAATAGCGAAGGTATTAATTTTACTTTGTGCTCTGTAACAGCAATCTATTCTCTTTTTCCTCTGTGGTATATTAATGCCGTTCACAGGCAAGAACATGTGGATTCTGATAGGTTTATTATCTCGTGGCTATGTCAGTCTGTAGGTATGAGACCTTTGGAAAGGTCGTTGGAAAAGCTTGATGATGTTAGAAGAAAAAAACTTTCAGAAATGATTGCAGCCTCTGGTGGTGGTGAATCGGCTGGTACAAGCTCGGGTTTGTGGACTTCTATTTAATACAGCCATTATGCTGAACATCTAGTTTTGTTTGCGGGTTATTTTTTTCCAATTCTAATTGGATTCTCTTTTCAAATAAAAGTGGCAGTTCAGTCTTCAGTTGGGAGCACGGCTACAGGGGTATGTTCCTATTCAGATCTGCAGTATCACTTTACAGAGTCCTGTAAATACTTTTTGTTTTTTCCTTTGGATGGGAGAAGGGTAGGGCATCTCGGATATGGATAAGGGATATTTTACATAGTTGGTATTATATGCCTTTTCTTTCCCCATCTTGTTGTGCAAGAGGTTGAATTTGTTTTATGTGTATCTGCTCGCGTAGTAGTTTTCTTTTACCGTCGGTTATATCGGCTGCCCACATGATATTCATACCACTTCAAAAATTTATGCAGAACTCCGAAGCTTCCTTTGTAAGGAAATCAGCAGCAAGCATGTTGAGCGGGAAAAGACCTGCTCCTGCTGTGAGTTTCTCTTACCTTTTCTTCTATGATTGTTGCAACTTGCAATCATTTGGGGTTTCAGTTACTTTGGTGGCCTTTTCTTTTTCTCACTTTCACCATGACTTGAACATGAACTCCTGTTCAACTACATAAAGAAAAGGGGGCGACTGGAGTTTTTTTAGTTGTCTCCATATATGCGGTTACATTTATTGCTGACATTTTGTAGCCTGCGAGCAAGAAGGTTGGGACTGCCAAACCGGGTGGAAGTAAAAAAGATGGTACTGTACGAAATGAAAGTTCAAAGTCTGTTGAACCACCTGAAGATGTTGAGGTACATGTAAATATACTTATATATGGTTATGTGATTGACTCTGTCTTTGTCATACCTTTATGTTTTAAGTTTTTTTCTTCTTTTCATCTTAGCCTGCCGAGATGGGTCTTGAAGAGATTGAAAACAGATTAGGTTCGCTAGTAAAACCAGAAACCATTTCTCAGTTAAAGAGCTCTGTATGGAAAGAAAGACTTGAAGGTTTGTTCAAGGCATAGAGCACTCTTTTATTCTTAAATTCTCTTCTCTTTATAAATAGCGTTTATCTCTTTCTCTTTTATATCTTTTTGTTTCAGTGGTTAATCTCAATTTTAAATGATTCCTTATTACTTTTCAGTGCGCATAGTCTCATTGGATAAATCTGTTCCTAAATTTGATGTCAAAGCCCTATTTCTTGAGGCCTCGTTTTCTCTTCACAAATCTGCACAGACACAGCTCTCTGATCATTGATTTTATTTTCATATTATTTCCTTGCAGCAACTTTGGCACTGAAAGAAGAGATAGAAGGTCTACAAGAACTAGACAAGTCAGTGGAGATCTTGGTCAGGTTGTTGTGTGCAGTTCCTGGTTGGAATGAGAAAAATGTGCAGGTATGCTTGTTACTCCATCTAAAATCTTCTTATTTCTATTTTTTGAAATATTTCGGAATATATTTGATGATATGCAGGTTCAACAACAAGTAATTGAAATCATCACTTACATATCTTCAACAGCGGCCAAGTTTCCTAAGAAATGTGTCGTACTTTGCATTATGGGTTAGTATCAAATGAAGAGAAAGCTACTTGCATTTGATGAATGATACACTCTTACGTCAGTGATTTTTTTTGTTTACTAAAGGATTCGGTCATAGCTCATTTGCATGAATATTCTCTACTGATTTGCAGGCACTAGTGAACGAGTTGCAGATATAAAGACACGAGCGTCTGCTATGAAGTGTCTTACAGCTTTCTGCGAAGCAGTTGGTCCTGGATTTGTTTTTGAGAGAGTAAGTGCCACTTTGGTATATTTTCTTTCGATTTTCATTTGATCAGAATGAGAATTGATGGCGGTTGTTTGTAGCTTTTCAAAATCATGAAAGAGCATAAGAATCCGAAGGTTCTTAGTGAAGGCTTGTTATGGATGGTTTCGGCAGTTGATGACTTTGGTGTCTCACTTTTGAAACTTAAGGTTGAAGTTATTTTACTTGAAGTTTTAACTCCTGCACTCTCTGTTAATTAAACTGCATTATTTAAGTTATTTACATTAATGACAAAGGAAGTTTTTCTGTACATTTGACAGGATTTGATAGATTTTTGCAAGGATGTTGGGCTGCAATCTAGTACAGCTGCCACCAGAAATGCTACTATCAAACTATTGGGTGCTTTACACAAGTTTGTTGGTCCAGGTGGCTACATATTCCTTAAACTGAATACCCGACTTAAACTGTGTTGCTAATAACCGAATTAAACTGTGTTGTTTCTGTTTGCAGATATTAAAGGGTTTCTTAATGATGTCAAACCTGCACTACTTAGTACGCTTGACGCAGAATATGAGAAAAACCCTTTCGAGGTACATTTGTGTGGAGTGCCTTGATTGTTGGAACTTACTTTTCTTACTGTACTTATTTTCTGTTCATCAGGGGAGTGTGGCTCCTAAGAGAGTTGTTAAGACGTCAGTTTCAGTATCAACATCTGCTGGAGGGCTGGATAGCTTACCTAGAGAAGACATCAGTAGCAAGATTACTCCTAATCTTCTTAAGGGCTTTGAGAGTCCTGATTGGAAGGTAATCTACAAATTGGAAATCTTCTTATGTTGCCTTAACCTAACAATTTTTTTTGTTGATTTATTTTTACATTCGGAGTATTTTAAAATTTGTAGATGCGTTTGGAGTCAATTGAAGCTTTAAATAAAATTCTGGAAGAGGCTAATAAACGTATCCAACCAACTGGAACTGGTATGAAGTCAAGAGTTTTCCCATAATTCTCTGTTATGTTAGATTGTCATTCCACAAATTTGTCATGAATCCTTATATTCATCTGTACCATTTTTGTCACGTTCGGTAGGAGAATTATTTGGAGGTCTACGAGGACGACTGGTGGATAGTAACAAAAATCTTGTTATGCAAACATTGACTACCATTGGAGGTGTTGCATCAGCTATGGGACCAGCTGTCGAGAAGGCAAGCAAGGTTGGTGATACATGTCAAGCATCTGAGCATAATATCTACATTGTAATAAATCACTGCCTGCATGTTTAACCAAATACTTGAGTGATCTACGTCAGGGAATTCTCTCTGATGTTCTGAAATGTCTTGGTGATAACAAGAAGCACATGAGAGAATGCACTTTGGCCGCTCTTGATTCGTGGCTTGGTGCTGTGCATCTCGACAAAATGGTTGATGATAATCTTTCATTAGGCTCTCTGTTTTTTAAAAATATTTTTCGTCAACTTACATTTTTTAGGTTTTCTGTTAATGCAGATTCCTTACATTATAATAGTCATAACAGATGGGAAAATGGGAGCAGAAGGTCGTAAAGATTTATTTGATTGGTTGACAAAACAACTTGTTGGATTAAGTGACTTTGCAGATGCCATACATTTACTGAAACCTGCAAGCACTGCAATGATGGTAACACATTCAATCTTGTTATACTGCCTCATCGGCTTTAATAAGTGGTCCTGTTTGTCTGTAATGATTTCAGTCTGCTGTACTTCTGTATATCTTTTCCAGGACAAATCAGCAGATGTGCGAAAAGCAGCCGAAGGATGCATTTCTGAGATCTTAAGAGTCAGTGGACAAGAAATTGTAGGTATCCTTAGGTAAGATTGTTCTATTCATGGTTTCAACCCAATATCTGATTAGTTATGTGCATTTTTCTCAGATCGAAAAACATATCAGAGATATCCAAGGCCCAGCATTGGCTCTTTTGCTTGAGAAAGTAAGACCAGGATTTGTTCAAGGTACCTCTCCATGTGTTGGTTGTCTCATTAGTATGTTTTTTTGTTCTCTTCGTTCCCTTTACTTATCATGGTAACAATGTTGATCTCAGAGCCATTTGAGTCATCAAAAGCTATGGCTGGGCCTGTGTCAAAAGGTGTCTCAAAGGTTTCAAAATCGACTTCTAATGGTATCTTGAAGCAAGGATCCAGATCAGTAAGTTACTGTCTCTTAACATATATGTTCTGTATTCAGTGTATCATGTCTGACTTGTTTTATTTTTTCTGAAGAGAGCCTTACCAACAAAGGGCTCAAGGCCAGATCCCGTTACGTCGGTCCATGATATTGCTATCCAGTCACAGGCTTTGCTTAATACCAAGGATTCCAATAAGGTGGAATGAATCTTCCAATAGTTTGAATTATTTCCACACGTATTATGTAGGAGGATCAAAGATGGAGTTTTGTGTGTTTAATCTTCAGGACGACAGGGAAAGAGTGGTGGTTCGTAGAATTAAATTTGAGGAGCTTCGACCAGAACAGATTCAGGATCTTGAGGTTTGTTTTCTAGAGAACTTTAATGAACTTTGCCTTACGACTATGTTATAACTCATGTTGGTTGGTTGGTGCAGAATGATATGATGAAATTTTTTAGGGAAGACTTGCAAAAACGGTTGTTGAGTCCAGACTTTAAGAAACAAGTAGATGGACTGGAAGTCCTACAGAAGGTAGCTATTTTGTGTTAGAATGTCGATATCTTTTGTTGGAATCAATTCATCTGCTAGATCTTCTTATTGATTTTTCCTTCTTTCTTACTACAGGCCCTTCCATCTCTTTCGAAAGAAATTATAGAAGTATTAGATATACTCCTCAGGTGGTTCGTGTTGCAATTCTGTAAGTCCAACACAACTGCTCTGCTAAAGGTAATTTGTAGTTGTTTCTTCTGCCAATGTAGTTCAAGTTTGACACAGTTTTTATGCATATTAATGGTTATCCATTTGCTCTGATTGAGAAAAGGTGCTTGAGTTTCTACCCGAACTTTTCAACACATTGAAGGATGAGGAATACTGCATGACAGAAGCAGAAGCCGCTATATTTCTGCCTTGTTTGGTGGAGAAGGTTAGCAATCTGATAGTAATCCAATTTCCTATGGTGTTGGCCTGTTTTTTGTAATTTCTTTTGTATTTTTATTTTTGAAAAGTTTGGTGCTTCAGTGTCATATAATTTCCTGTCATTGGTGCAGTTGGGGCATAATATTGAAAAAGTAAGAGAAAAAATGCGTGAGCTGATGAAGCAGATTATACATGCATATTCTGTAGCCAAGACATATCCCTATATTTTGGAAGGTCTACGATCCAAAAACAACCGTACGAGGATAGAGTGTGCTGATCTTATCGGATATCTACTCGAGACTTGTGGAACTGAGGTACTAGGGAGACTTACAAATTATTTGGCATTTCTGTTTCTGTTTGAATTCTAATATGTTTTCGTAAGCAGATAAGTGGACTACTGAAATCCTTGAATATGGTTGCAAGCTTGACGGGAGAAAGAGATGGTGAACTCAGAAAAGCTGCTTTGAACACCATGGCTACTGGTTATAAGATTCTTGGTAGGGCATGAAATTTATGAGCTTTTTTGCTAACTTATAGTGGGTTCTTTTCAAAACATGCTATGTCTAGCTTAGTGCATAATTATACATATTCTCATACTCTGTTATTTTCACTCGTGTATGTTTCATACAAATCTGGAACGAAAAAGACGAGTCTGAAACAAATTTCGCTATTGGTTATTTGGTTGTCCATGCCTTTGAGAAAAAAATTGCAATCTTTTCTTATTATTGGCATGTTTATTGCAGGTGATGATATCTGGCGATATGTTGGCAAGCTTACTGATGCTCAAAAGAGTATGCTTGACGATAGATTTAAGTGGAAAGTAAGTCCACCATATGAACTGTTTTTCTGCTTCAGTCTTGTATTTTGTGAGTTTTGTTTTCATCGTTTTGCCTGCATCAGGTCAGAGAGATGGAGAAAAGAAGAGAAGGGAGACCTGGGGATGCACGAGCAGCATCAAGGCGCTCTGTTAGAGAAAACGGGTGTGTGAATTCCTTGAAAATTTGATGTACCCATGCATTGCTTGCCTTTTCCAAAATAGAGGTGTTCTTGTAGCGACTTAGTAGTACTCATCATTAGGGATAAGCTGAAAACAGAAGCCGTAGATATAAGTGCATAACTCAAGCTAAAATAGAAGCCATGAATATATTTGCATAAATCAAGCTAAAAGAAGAAGCCATGAGTGTAGTTGCATAAATCGAATTTCTAGTGATGCATTTTAGAGTCACAAAAGTATTTCGGTATTTTGTTTTCTTGAGTCACAAAAGGATTCAAGAAATGTTAAGTGTTTCTATTATTTACGAATTTCTGTTTGTTTTCAGACCTGAAATGGCAGAGCAAAGTGGTGACTTTTCTCAAATAGTCCCGGGTCCTTTATTTCCAAGGTAATATTTTCAGTTACTATCCGAAGGTTCTGTCAACACATTTGTTTCTGGTTTTCATGCGGCTTCTATATGCGACTTATTCTTTTTGCCCGCCCAGGCAAAACTATGGCATTACCGAACAAAATCTGGAGAGAAACCAAGTACCTCGGACGATCGCTGGAGTTAATGGCCCTACAGACTGGAAAGAAGCTCTGCACATCATTATGTTTGGTTCTCCAGAGCAGGTCGCTGGCTTGCCTGTTCCGATCTTAATTTTGGTCTTTTGATTTGCTATGAAATACTTTTTCGGTTTAGGGTAATAGCAAAAAATATTGCTTTATACCATTATAGTAACACAGTTATGTAGTCGGTAACAGACGATTCGAGGTCCTTGGAATATGTGAAATGTTTGATATGGTTGTGATAGGAGGTTGAATGATATTTATCGCCTACATTTGCCATTTGGAAATTTAGTTTATGCATTTATGAAGTGATTCTGCAAGTAACTGTTAGGTTTTCATTATTTTTATTGCAGTCGGTTGAAGGGATGAAAGTTGTGTGTCATGAACTAGCACAGGCTTCTAATGATCCAGAAGAGAGTGTACTTGATGAACTTATGAAGGATGCAGATGGGCTGGTTTCATGCTTAGCAAATAAGGTTTGGACAATAATAGTTTTTGATGCAACTATTATCACACATCTGTCGTGAAGACTTCTTACAATTTTTGTTGACCACCATTGATATATATATATTTTATTCGAGTAGGTTGCCAAGACATTTGATGTCAGCTTAATGGGAGCTTCATCGAGGTCTTGTAAATATGTTTTGAACACACTGATGCAGGTAAGGCCGAGTGATTTGATTTTCTTAGTGTTGTTACTCTTTTCATTAGCTGATTAGCTCACGTAAGTTATTTTGTGAAGCTCACTACTAACAAGTATGTGTTGTTGCAGACATTTCAAAATAAAAAGCTTGCCCATGCAGTCAAAGAAGGGACTATTGAAAGCCTTATAACAGAGCTCTTGCTTTGGCTTCTGGATGAAAGAGTTCCACGCATGGAAGATGGCAGCCAACTTTTGAAAGCTCTGAATGTTTTGATGCTTAAGATCCTGGTTAGATATCACTGCCGTGCTAAACACTTTTCTTCAATGTGACTGAATTTAACTGATGTTCACGGTTTGTTATTATAATCAGGATAATGCAGATCGAACATCATCATTTGTGGTCCTTATTAGCTTGCTACGTCCTCTAGATCCATCTAGATGGCCTTCACCTGCGACGGCTGAAGTTTATGCTGTCCGGAATCAGAAATTCTCTGATTTGGTAGTTAAATGCCTAATTAAACTGACAAAGGTATGATATCTGCGTAAGGTATTTATAGGACAATCGTTGTTGGCATAACTTCTGTAGCTATTACATACCAGCCCTTCTGTCTTTTTTGCAACACGTCCCTTTCCTAGTTGCTACTGTCTATACAGATTGGTACTTTATATCTGATAATTGCTTGCCCATGCTCAGCTATTGCAAAGCACTATATATGAAGTTGATCTTGATCGACTTCTTCAGAGCATCCATGTATACCTGCAAGAGCTGGGAATGGAAGAGATACGTAGGAGGTATTTCTCCTAAAATGCACTCTTGTAAATTTTGCAAATCTTGGTCTTTTATTATGTGAAGATTTCATACTCAACATTACAAATTGTTTACGTTTTCCAATGAGCAGAGCTGGGGCAGACGATAAACCTCTGAGGATGGTGAAAACTGTTCTACATGAACTTGTTAAGCTCCGGGGAGCTGCAATAAAGGGTCACTTGTCTCTTGTCCCTATTGACATGAGGCCGCAACCAATCATTCTCGCTTACATTGACCTGAACCTTGAGGTAATTCCTCAGGCCTATAATGGTTGTAGGTTATTTGTTGCATTACCTCTCAAAATGGTGAACTTGAAAAATCATGTCATTAAATTGCTTGATCAAATAATGCAGCTGAAAAAGTACTTCTACTTTGCTTAGACGAACCGCTAGTAACTATTTAAATATTTACAGACTTTAGCTGCAGCAAGAATGTTAACTGCAACAGGTCCTGTGGGCCAAACCCATTGGACAGATTCAACAGCCAACAATCCCTCGCCTCCCGCGAATTCTGCTGATGTTCAGTTGAAGCAAGAGCTTGGGGCGATTTTCAAAAAAATCGGTGACAAACAAACTTCCACAATTGGTCTTTACGACCTCTACCACATCACTAAGGCATACCCAAAGGTATTGGATATGGCTTTTGATATAAAGTCTCTGTTTCTCCCCGTTCTTCATTAGAACACGAAAATTCGAGTCAAATTGTTTGTAATTGCAAACTCATTTCAATGCTTATAGGTTGACATCTTTTCCCAACTTCAAAATGCTAGCGAAGCTTTTCGTACCTACATCAGAGATGGTTTGGCGCAGGTTTTGTAACTAATCTCCTATCTTCTACTATGATATCCTCTAAACCTCGGGTGTTCTGTGTCCTGAAGATTTCTCAAACCGTTTTCTAGGTGGAGAAGAATGCAGCTGCGGGACGAACTCCTTCAAGCCTACCATTGTCAACTCCGCCACCTTCTTCCTTAGTTCTTCCATCTCCTGATATTCCTTCCTTGGCCCCGTTAGATGCAAAGCCTCTGATGAACCCTAAATCTGATTCATACACTGAAGACATCCGAGCCAGTAACATCAATCCTGGAGGTAGTTTCCAATATCCTCCTGATCGTTTTTTTCTTCCTTCCGGTTTTTATTCATCTCTGTTAGAAAAAAAATCATCTTTGGCAGTGATGACTGGGACACTAGATGCAATCAGAGAAAGGATGAAGAGTATGCAACAGGCTGCATCAGGAACCCACGAGGCAGTAAGCAGACCGCTGATACCAACAAAAGAAAACATATCAATAAACCAACAGACAATTCCTCCGAGCCAAATGGGACCAGAGACTGCCTATCCACACACACAACCACACTCAGTGGTTCTTCCAATGGATGAGAAAGCATTGTCCGGTCTCCAAGCCCGAATGGAGAGGCTCAAAGGTGGCTCACTCGAACATATGTAGAAGAAAGACTTTTGGAGTCTTGAAGTTACGAAGCAAATCCTATGAAACCGATTCTATTTTTTTGTTGGTTACTTATCTCTTATTAGTATAGTGGTACTAATTAAGTACTTTTCTATAAATACATATACGTAAGATGAGAGATATTTATGGCGAAGATATGGTATTGCAGCTAAATTTACGTTGAGTAGTGTGTATAGAGGTGATGGCAGATGATGCGTGTGCGCGATATTCTTTAAAAATATGATTCTTTCCTTATTTACTGTTTTCTATTTTATTTTTCATTTCCTAACCGATTGATGACACTTTCTCATGATAATTAACCTAAACTTTAAGATAAGTGTCAATAAAGTTTAGGTCGTCAACATAATTTATCATTGACTTTTGTGATTCGAATTGGGACATAAACTTAGCGTAGTCTAAACGCTCACCGAGAGACCGTCTATACATAAACTTAGCGTAGAATTGTTTTCTTATTTGCGAGAAGAGCGATGCAGATCTTCGTCAAAACCCTTACCGGGAAAACTATAACCCTAGAGGTTGAGAGCAGCGACACCATCGACAATGTCAAAGCCAAAATTCAGGTTCTCTTTCTCTTATTTAGGTTTATATATCCCTCCTTTACTTACTATCGTTTAGTTCGTCTGAATTTCGCTCTCTCTATTTGGTTTCATCGACTCATAAATGCTCCGACTAATCCCGATTGTTTGGTTCTCCCAGTTTCTACCTGTTCTTGCTATGTTTGTGTGTCTGGGATAATATTACGGAAGTGATCTGATAGATTCTCTGCTAATCCAAGTAAAATCCTTGAATTGTAAAATTGATAATTGGTTCGAGCATGAACTTTGTTGTAATCTGGAAAGATCTAGTAGATTGTATTGGACATCGATTTGAATTTCTTAACTACCAATATCTAACCCTATTCATCAAAATTTAGTAGCCTGCTTCTAGGTGGAGTTAAGTCTATTGGTACCGAAGCTGAGCTCTGCTTATGTTTTGATCTTTGGTTATCTTTTTGTTTGATTTTATCACTTTCAACGTTGAACAGGACAAAGAAGGTATACCACCTGATCAACAAAGGCTGATATTCGCTGGTAAACAACTAGAAGATGGCCGAACCCTAGCGGATTACAACATCCAGAAAGAGTCTACTCTTCATCTCGTCTTGAGGCTCAGAGGTGGAACCATGATCAAGGTAAAGACACTCACAGGAAAGGAAATAGAGATTGATATTGAACCAACCGATACAATAGATCGGATCAAGGAACGGGTTGAAGAGAAAGAAGGCATTCCTCCTGTACAGCAAAGGTAAACAACACACTTTTTTCCTTCTAAATGACTTCAAGATTTTTGTGTTTGTCATTATACAATCTCTTTGGGTTGGTTTTTCAGGCTCATCTATGCTGGAAAACAGCTTGCTGATGATAAAACGGCGAAAGATTACAATATAGAGGGTGGCTCTGTTCTTCATTTGGTTCTTGCTCTTAGGGGTGGTCTTGCTTTTCTCTGATCTGAATAAATAAGATTTAACAAAACATCTTCTTTCCTCTGTTTTCTTATATGACCAAAAATGGATATGGGGAATTGGAATCCTAATGATGTTTTCTCCATTTGTGTTCGGATCATATTACTTCTATTTTTCAGCCTCTTTGATATGATGTTTTGTGCCATATAAAAATCTGGAATTATAAAAACAAATAAACTAAAAAAAAACTAATACTTCTTCTCTCTCGCCCAAAACGCCGACAATCTCTCTTCTTCTTTGTGCTTCATCTCCGGCTGGCGGTTGGCAGTTCTGTTAGCGTTATTGTCGGTCGGACTGTTCCTTTCGTTTTATATCTTAGCTCCTTTTTTCTTTTCGTCGTTGGTGGTGTTGCTTTTTCCGGCGAGTCATTTTCTGGCGAGGACCCTGGCCTTCTCTGTTTCGACGTAGGCTACTGCTCGGCTTTCTTCCTCGCTCGTCTCTTTTGCTCCTCATCGTAGATCCCTTCTTGGTGACGAAATGTTGTTCTGTTTCGGTGGGGTTAGTCGCCTTCTCAAAGTCGACGTAGTGGTGCCTTCCCTTGTTGTCTCCGATTTGTGCTTGGTTTCTCCGGCAGTTGTGCCTCCTACTCCGATCAGATCTTCCTCACCTCCTTCCTTGTTTTTTTTGTCAACTTCATAGATATATTAACTATAATGAAACATCCATTTTACAACTGAGTTAGAGCAGTTAGCCCTTGCTTTCTTTGCCAGATCATCTGCAAAAGTATTAATCTGCCTTGAAACATGTTTATAAGAGCTACCTACCCATCTATTCAGCAAGTACAAAATATCAGACAAGGTTGGCGATATTGGATGATGAGTCCAGTTAGGGCGTGATCGATCAGCTCTGTGATTCTGGGCTTGCCGCAGCCAGTGTATTAGCTGCTGCGAGTCTGAACAGAAAGTTACCTTAGAGTATCCTAGCCTCCTAACTTGCATTATAACTTCTTTGAAAGCTTTGGCCTCTGCAGCTAAAGGAGTTGGAAGAGGTTCCATTCTTCCACTGCTGAGGACCTGTGTCACACCCAATCGATCCTTAACAACCCAACCGTACCCTACTGCCTCAGATGCTGTTCTCCAAGAGGCATCTACATAGCAGCAAGTACCTTCATTGATTCGTTCTCGATCCTCCCTCCGCGCTCCAATGCTTGGTGTGGAAATGACTTCTCCATTTGATTTCTTCGCCTCCTGCCACAAGATATTATCAGTGTATGATTTTCGAATAATATGAGGAATCATAAGTCTCTCATTTCTAAATATCATGACATTCCTAGCCTTCCAAAGATTCCAACCCAAGAATTGATAAATGGGATCACTTGCTTGATTGCTAAGCATGAGATCCGACATTATGTTTGGGACAGTATATTCTTCATTTTCCCAATCAGTAGTCTCATATCCAGCAAGCTCCCAAATTTCCTTTCACACTCGACAAGTGAACAACATATGTTTGAGAGACTCGATTTCCCCTTGACATATCCCACAATTATTCATAATAGGGATCCTTTTACTTAGATTTTGAGATGTTGGCAGGGCATTGTGAGCAACTCTCCACCAAAACAGCTTTATCTTAGGAGGCGCATCCATACACCAAATTTTCTTATATAGTGCTGATAGTGTGGCTTGAGTCGATGAACCTACTTCCCTAATACACCTGCCTTTGCTTTCTTTAACCGCATGATAACCACTCTTCACACTGTAATTACCATCCTTCGTGCCTCTCCAAGATACAAAATCCCCCTACTCCATATACTTGGCCGAATACGTTTTATAAGAAGTACATCCTCTTGGCAGAAGTACTTGTGAAGTAAATCCACATTCCACTCCCTGGTTCCAACCACAAAGAGTTCTGCGACCCTCATCCCTTTTTGCACAGGGCGCCTTGTCATCTTTGGGGGTCTATACTTCTCTGCTGGGATCCAGTTGTCTGACCAAACTTTAATGTCTTCCCCACTACCAACTTGCCAGTAAGTGCCTTTCCTCAGGATCTCCATACCTTGATAAATACTTCTCCATGCCTGACTAGGTCTTTTACCTAACTTGGCTTCAAAAAGGGTGCCAGAAGGGAAGTACTTTGCCTTGTAAACTCTGGTCAGTAAACTGTCTGGATTTTGAATTATTCTCCACCCCTGCTTTGCCAACAGAGCTAGGTTGAACGCTTTGAGATCTCTGAATCCTAGTCCCCCCTCCTCTTTACTTACATTAATTTCCTTCCAGGGGACCCAGGGGATTTTCTTCTTATCAATCTGAACCGACCAAAAGAACTGTCTCACCAGCTGCTCAACCCTCTTAATAATTGAGCTCGGCAACAAAAAACACGACATTGCATAAGTGGGTAGAGCCTGTATAAAGGCCTTAATGAGAGTTTCCTTTCCAGCCGGGGAAAGAAATTTGGCGTACCAGCTCTTAACCTTCGCTTGGACCTTCTGGACTATATACGAGAAGCTAGCAACTCGCCTTCTGCCCACATCCTCCGGCAATCCCAGATATTTGCTGAAACCTCCCACATTACTTATTCCTAGAGTCTCAGATATTTCCTTCTTTAGTTCTCGACTCACTCCCCGACCAAAAGTTATTGAAGACTTCTGGAAGTTGACTCTTTGTCCTGAAATATTACCGTAGATATCCAAAACCGAGAGAAGAATTCTACACTCATCAAGATTAGCTTTGCAGAAAACCAAGGAATCATCAGCAAATAAAATGTGGGATATAGATGGACTTTTCCGGCTAGCACTAAAACCATGAAGGTTCCCTCGGTTCACTTGCTGCTGTATGAGATAAGATAACCCTTCCGAGCAAATGAGATACAAGTAGGGAGAAAGGGGATCACCTTGGCGAATGCCACATTTGGGCTTGATGTGCCCTTCAGGAGCTCCATTAATGATGATTGAGTAAGTTGGGGTTGTAATGCAAGCGTGTATCCATCTCCTCCAAATATCTGTAAAACCCAATTTCTCTAGCATGAAATCAATATATTCCCAACTTACTTTATCAAATGCTTTAGTTATATCAAGCTTTATAGCCATGAAGGGCTCATTTAGGTGTCTTGTTTTCAAAGAGTGTAGGAGTTCATGCGCAATTAGCACATTATCCGTGATTAAACGGCCCGGAATAAAAGCAGTTTGGTTTTCAGATATTACGGTTGAAAGCCAGGGCTTAAGCCTCTCCGCCATAATTATAGAGATTATTTTATAAGCCACATTACATAGGCTAATCGGTCTATAGTCTTTAACCATGGCAGGGGAGCTAACTTTTGGGATAAGGCAGATAAGGGTATGGTTTATCTGAGGATCAAAATATCCATGCCTGAAAAAATACTAAACAAAATTTACACACCTTTGCCAACATTCTCCCAATGACGCTTGTAAAAGCCTGCGTTGAACCCATCAGGACCTGTACTCTTATCTATGTTCATCATGGCTAGTGCATTCTTTATCTCATCCTCCGCCACATCCTTCACCAGTTCTTCATTCATTTCCGGGGTCACTCGATGTGCCATATCCCGCATCACCTGTGGAGCATTACCATAACCATTATTTGCAAAGAGATTTTCAAAATAACGACAAATTAAACTTTTAATCTCATCATCATGGCAACACTCTTCTCCATCATCATTTCTAAGCATTGTAATGCGGTTATTAATTCTCCTCTGGACAGTTTTAGAGTGGAAAAATTTTGTTTTCCTGTCTCCTGCAGCTAGCCAATGAATCCTACTTTTAGTTCTCCAATATTCTTCTTCTAGTCTATATTGTTGGTGGAGCTCCTTTTTCAGATCCTGGATAAGAGCAAAATCTATTTGAGGCTTCTCATAGGCTTGATCAATTTGTACCTTTAATTCGTCAATTCGCTTCCTAGAGTTGGTATTGTTATTTCTTTTCCACCTAACCAACCTCCATCTACAGTGCTGGAGCGCCTTATTGAATTGCCACGACCTACAGTGATGGCCCCTCTCCTCCCAGGATTGCCTTACTTCATTCTGGACCTCCGATAAATTCCTCCATCTGTTTTCATATCTGAACAGCCTCCTTTTTTGCCCGATTCGAGTCTCTATTTGGATCAAAAGAGGCCGGTGATCAGATCTAATCCATTGGAGAGTTGTCACTATAGCGGTGGGAAACTGGTCAAGCCACAAGGCATTCGCCATCGCCCTGTTAATACGCGTCATTATAGTCTGATTGTTCCTATTCCCGACCCAAGTAAATTTACTTCCCTTGGCAGGTAGGTCCTTTAAGCCCCAAGCATTAATGAACTGATTAAACCGAGCAAAGGAAGATGAACCCCTGCTTGGACCCCCTTTCTTTTCTTCATTGCTACAAATATCGTTGAAATCTCCAACAGCCAGCAGGGGACTAAACCCCAAGTTACTACCAATAGCTTTCTTCTCCATCTGATTCCACATGCCACTTCTAAACTACTCTATCCGGATGCCCATATATATACATGATTTCAAAAGATTGGGCACCTTCTGTGACCAAAACGTTAGTTCTATGAAGCGAGGCCTGTCCAAGAACTGTACATGAAACTGTGGACTTCCAAAAACTGCCATGCCTCCGCTTGAACCATCTGCTGAGACTATCCAATAGTTATCATACCTAAGATGCTGCCCTACTAACTGTACAAAACTATCAACATTCTTTGTCTCCACGAGGAACACGATATCAGGGTTAAAGGAGCTCCTGATATCCTTCAGGTGCTGAATTATCAGAGGGTTCCTCAGCCCCTGACAATTCCAATGCAGTATCCTCGTGGCGCTTTTGGATGTTTAAGGCAAACCACCAAACCATCAACTTCATTCACTTTCTCTATATCAGTTCTGCTTCTCTTCTCATCAATATCTGGTTGAGGTTCCGTTAGCTTTCTCTTGGTACCCCTACACTGCAAAGCTCCCAAACCTTCATCATCATCTAGCTGCGCTCCCAAACCTTCATCATCATCTAGCTGCGCTTCAATCAGGCATAAGAGCTTTTATATACATAGGGTTTTGGTATGTTGGGTTTAAACCTTTAACAATAAGGCTACGGCTTCGGTTAACCTCCTCCATCTCAAGGGTAGAGGACGAGAGACGAAGCGGCTCCTTATCCGATCCAAGATTGAGTTGCTGAAACGACTTCCAGATATCGTCCTTCTCCATTTGGGACAAATAGCTAGCTTCAAACTAGAAGAAGAACAGAATCACCAAGAAAGGTGGAGATAAAGAGAAACAAGAGATCGCGAGTGATTTGGTTGAGGATTAAGAATCGGTCGAGCAATCACCGACTAGGTTTGTCGCCTCGAAGATTCTAGGCCTCAGACGAAGTTTTTTCGGTTATAACCGTTTTTACCTTCTTCCTTGTTTAGTGAGTGTTTTGTCGTCTCTTTCGTTAGTATTGTCGTAGTTATTATGTTCATTGTATAGTTTCTGGGTTTAGATTGTAATTTGGCTTGGTTTTTGTGTATGTGTTATGTGGGTTTCGATTCAGCTTTGGTGTTGTGTTTGTTGAGTATGTTTTGTTTTGTCATTGTCTTGGTAGGATATTTGCCTTTGTTTTCTATTCTTTTAGTTCGACGGGTAGTCGGGGTTTCTAGATTAAATATCAAGTGGTTTTGGTCTTCTGAGAGTATCTCTAGTTGGATGTGAGGTTGTTTCTGGAGTTTTTGTCGTTCTCAGTTCAGCGGGTCCTTCTTCTCGGATGCAAGTCTCTCGTTCGCGGTTAGAAGCTGGCTTGGTCTTCGAGTTTTTAAATGCCTTGGAATATCGGTTGCAAAAATGTCTTCCGAATTCCCGGACTTGGTGTTTTTTTGGTATATGTGGCTCATCGTTCTTCCAAGCTCGCCTTCGGGTGGAAGCAGTAGCGTTATCATCAGTCGTTCACAGTCCTTAATAATTGGCATCGTGGTTTACCTTCTTAGCCTCCATTCTCAGCGTATAGATTCTCTCTTTGGTTTTGGTTTGTTTAGTTATTGTTGTGTTTATTTCTATTTTATATTCTGGTTTTAGTTAGCTTACCCGTGTGTTTGGACCTTTGTTCACGGTGCAAATCTGGTTTCGATAACAGATTTTGTACCCATCTTATCTCGCGGGGATTTATTTATATCTGCCACCTTATCTCGCAGGATTTCTTTATATCCACCACCTTAACTCACGAAAATTGTTATATGTTTAGATAAATTATATGAATTGATGGATTATTTTCTACCAAATTTAGGGTTATTGTAAATTGCTAGGATTTTATAGTTTGAGAATTTATGTTGAACCGGTGGATAATAATAAAAAAGATTAAGAGATTTTAAAAATAATAGAATTTGTAATTTTAGAAATTATGCTAATTTGGTTTTTCTAATAATACAAAATTAAGAGATTTTATAAACATTAGATTTTTTTATTTTATGACATTATGCTAATTTCATGGATTTATTGTAAATCGCTAGATTTTTGTATTCCAGGAAATTATGTTGATTTGATGAATATTAATCATAAAAAAAGTAAGATATTTGTAAAACTCTAGAATTTTTTATTTTATGATATTATTGTGATTGTGTTTTGTAACAGTACAAAAATGAGATATTTTAGAAGCAACTTGATTTGTATTTTGGAAAATTATGCTGATTTTAGGGATAATAGTAAACAAAAACTAAGATATTTTTTTAAAACGACATAATTTTATATTTTGGGGAAATATGTTGACTGGGTGGTAAATACTCCACAAAAATTGAGAGATTTTATAAAACGCTTGAAATTTGTGTTATGGAAAATTATACTAATGTTGATAATAATCCACAAAATTTAGATATTTTGAAAAACGATAGATTTTTTAATTTTGAAAATTATACTCTTTTGGTGGATGAAAAAAAAATTAGGAGATTTTTTAAAACGCTAGACTTTTTTATTATGGGAAATTTTGCTTATTTCGATGATAATCTTCCACATTTTGTAAAACACTTATTTTCTATTTTGGGTAATTAGGCTGATTTTGTGGACACTAGTCAAAAACTAAAATAATTTGTAAATCGCTAAAATTTTGTATTTTGAGAAATGGTGTTAATTTAGTGGGTAATAGTCCACAAAAATAAGTTCTTAGCTTTTGTAAAATACTAGAATTTTGTATTTTGGGAAATTATGTTAATTTAGTGGGTAATATCCTCAAAAATTAAGAGATTCTTTTAAACACTAAAATTTTGTATTTTATGAAATTATCGTGATTGAGTGGAAAATAGTTCATAAAACAGAGAGATTTTTGTTTCTTAGAAAATTATGCCAATTTGGTGGATAATAGTCCACTAAAATTTAGAGATTTTGTAAAACGTTAAAACTTTGTATTTTTTAAATTATGCGAATTTGCTGGATAATATTCCATGAAAACCCAAAGATATTGTAAAATGTTAGAATTTTATATTTTGAGAAATTATGCAGATTTAGTGTATATTAGTCCATAAAAACTAAGAGAATTTGTAAAACATTATAATTTTTAATATTTTGAGAAATTAGGATGATTTACTAATTAAGAGGTTTTTGTAGAACCATATTTTTTTACAATTTGACAAATTATGTTGATTTGGTACGTACAAGTACACAAATTGTGATATATTGTTAAATGCTATAATTTTGCATTTTGGAAAGTTATGATTAATTTGTGGATTATGGTTCACAAAAACTCAGAGTTTTATAAAACGCTCGAAGTTAAGATGATTTACTCGGTAATAGGCCACAATATAATAGTGCATAGAGAGAGTTTGGAATATTATGTTGAATTGCTGAATAACAATATACCAAAATTGAGGGATTTCGTAAAATGTTATATTTGTATGTTTGGAATATATGTCGTTTGTTGAATAATAGTCCATAAAAATTAAGAGACTTTTCAAAAGTTAGAATTTTTTATTTTTGGGAAATACCATGATTTGATGGATAATAATATTCAAAAACTGAGAGATTTTATAAAATCTAAAATTTGTATTTTATGAAATTATGCTGATATAATGGATATTAGTCAACAAAATTCAGAGATTTTCTACAATTATATAATTTTCTTTTTAGAGAATTATGTTTATTTGGTGGATAATAAGCCATAAAATTGAGAGGTTTCATAAAACGATATATTTTTGTACCTAAAGAAATTATGCTAATTTATTGGACAATTGTCCACCAAAACTAAGAGATTTTATAAACTTTAAAATTTTTTTTATTTTGGAAAATTATGCTCAGGGGATTATAATCCCTAAATACAAAATTCTATGGATTAACAAATCTCTCAGTTTTTGTAGATTATTTTCCACTAAATGAACACAATTTCTTAAATACAAAATTCTAGCGTTTTACCAAATCTCTCAGGTTTTATGGATCATCATCTACAAATATGTATAATTACCCAAAATACAAATTTATAGCTTTTTGCAAAATATCTCATTTTTATGGAATAAAATCCACCAAATTATCATAAATTCATAATATACAAAATTCTAACATTTTAACATATTTTCATTTTTTGGACTATTATCCACCAAATCAACATAACTTGCATAAATATAAAATTGTATCTTGTACAAATATCTTGGTAATCTCTTTATATATTAAAAGAGCAATGTGAGGTTTACAATTTTTTATGCTTTTTTGTTTTTTAATTATCTCTTAACGAATTATTAATGAGATCTATATTTAATTATCTTTTATTGATTATCATATGAGTTGTCAAACATACTCCCTCTGTTCCTCAATAGATGATGTTTTAGGTTTTTTCACGTTGATTAATAAAACACAAAAACATCATTTAATTTATCTCTTTTTCATAAAAACACCATTAATTTCACCTATTTTAACCAATCAAAAATCATACTTCATAATATTAATGGTTTTTAGCTTTAAATTTTTGCATTGAAAATCGAAAACATCATTTAAATTGAAACAAAAATAAAATGTTTAAACCTCACTTATTGAGGAACGGAGGTAGTATTTGTTATTATTTTAATAAAAACACACGTTAAATTTTAAGTGAAATCTAATTTATTAAACAACACAAATTTATTAAGAATTTTGTCTTAATATAATCAAATGTAGAAATATTAACTTTTCTAAATATTTTATTTGTTTTACTCATTACATACTTTAAACCAGTTTTCAAATATTTTTGTATTTATAAAAACATATACATAATTAACATTTCATTGAAATGATATTATTAGTTGACTATCATTCATTTTCTAAAAGATCTGATATTTTAAATTAATATTTATTGAATAAATATTATAAATCTTGAATTAATTTATAAATATATATAACATGGACATGATACTGTGATAATAGATCGTCTGACGCCCTTTGATTTTCTCTTCCTTTCTTCTTCTTCTTGAAGGAGTATAATAAAATCCATTGGATTGAGAGACGTTAATTGACGCGAAGAGGATGAAAGATTTGTAGGAATTTATCATACTTTCGTCGGAGACAGAAAGGAAAATACGAGAGATACGTTATGAGCTGTAAGAAAATCTCATCTTTGAACTCTCCGAAATAGATGTGGTATAGGATGTGGAGAAAAGCTGTAATAAAAGCCAAGAACAATATACAAGAAGATCTCGTCTTTGAACTCTCCGAAATAGATGTGGTATAGGATGTGTTGGCCATAACTTTTGAACTGGAAATAACTTTTGAACGCCGATGGAACTGGATTAAAGAGTTATGTTGAAGGGAAAATTGTAAGAAAAAATAGGATAAACTCTTGAGGGCATACTAGAAAATCTCGTCTTTGGACGCAAAGAACTTGTCGGGTAAGATGTCACCTCGAATATACCAAACGCTAAAATCAGAGCGGTTCAAGCTATTTTTTACCGATAAAAGCTATCTTTTATTGATAAAAACTTATTCTTCAAAAAAAAAATTGAAACTGCAATTCAATTTAATACCATGTCAAAATCTAAAACAACAAGTGTATGTAACACCNGTTTGTAACCCCAATCCCGAAAAGCGGGAAAAAAAAAAAAAAAAAAAAATAACACCAATCTCGTAATAGTTATTTTGTTAATTTTTAGCATTTAATCACATTGATCTGCTAACCAAAAAAAAAAAAAAAAATCACATTGATCCAGCTCTCACACTTTTGCTACCATCTCCTTGTTCAAACAAGTCATCGTCAATTGATAAAAATTCATTCGGCCATCTTCAATTAATCTAGTTTTAAATTACAAATCTTATATATAATCATTAAGAAAGAAATTTACTTTATATAATATATTATCTTGATTCTTTTCTTTATTTATATATTTCGTTTAATCGAGACTCTTCTTCATTAATTAAACACTAGATTAAGACCCGGGACATGTCCGGATTTAATTTTTATCATTCAAAATATTATTTTTTACTT
>OVAU01000143.1:0-26496 GCA_900406315.1 Biscutella laevigata subsp. laevigata | reverse complement strand
ATATTAGTAATATATTCAAAGTTAAACATTATAAAATTAAAAAGAATTACAAAAAGTTCTTTATTATTATTTATTAATCACACATTTAATTTTTAAAATATAGTTTTATATTAAATTAAAAAAACGTAGTATTATAATTTAAAAACACATCACCCCGCATATAATGCTGGTACAAATCTAGTATATATTAATTCTACACAAATCTTACAAATACAATAAATTAATATTGCTGGAATAATACCAAATCTATAACATTTTATTTGTTTCTTTGAATTGATTATATATCAACATATATAAGTAAAGTCCAGCTTTATAAGGGAAGTGGCATAATAGTTTTTATCTGTCAACTCTTATGTCTTCTAAGCTATAAAACTATAAACAGAAGAGTTTGCTCTAAATATATAATCAGTTTTTTAATCCATACTATGCGTATAAAATATTATTATCCTAAATGGATCATTTAATTTGTATAATATTTATAATTAATCATCTGGTTAAATTAAAAACTGAATTAAGACACTTATACGAGAGATCAATGATATTTGCATTTTTATATTTTGATGTGAAACTTTTTAACATTATCTTTTTATTAATAGTACAGTGATTGCAAGATTTTTGTTTTTAAAATGTTTATATGTTAATAAATTGGGAAGAACATATACAAGTTGGTCCTTATGTGTGAAAGGTTATTATTGGCTATTCCATAAGTCACATTCAATTCTCACCTGTAAAAACTATTGACCTTTAGTACTTGGTAAACAAAACAAGCAATAACGTACACATGGATAATTTGTGCTGATTAAAATTAAAAAAAGAAAAGATCCTTAATGATGTATAAATATAGATGACTATAAAATAGGAATTTGAAATCCAAAATTGTGATACGTTATTCTATAATTGGATCTAGTAGACACTAGACAATAGAGTCAATATTGAGGAATTGTTCATTTAACCTAAAAAGTGGAATTTGTCGCTATGTGCATCTCAGTGCCGGTCTTGTGCGGCAAAGTTTCAACGTTGACGACAACCTTCATCGTCTCCACACAAACTTCTACGAGAGACTCAAAATGAGAGTCTCACAATGAAACTATTTATATATTTAGAATTACAAATCAATTATTTAGAATTTATACTAGTTAAAAGGTGCAATCTTGAAAATTAACAAAAAAAACTGTAAAATAATAAATAGAGAAATCAAGGAATTGAAAATATGTCAAACAATAGAGTAACAAAAAAAAAATCACTAGTTTTGCAAAGTTGTATCATATATTTATATATTTTATCAACTTATATAGATTATAAATTATAAGAATCATGAAATCAACTTGATTTTTTTTTTTTTTAAATATTATTAAAACTATCTACCCGTGTGAAAATCTTCCGTGCTTGAATATATAAAGTATTGATTACGGTTCACTCAAAATAATTAACCTCAACTTTTAAAACAACGAAAAGTCTTGTACACATCCTAATTATCTTGACCCACAAAAAATTGCTATATAGTATATATTTATGAAATGACTTTTACAAGTTAAACATCATAAATTTGGTTTATCTAAACAACAATTTGAACAAATATTTAAATAAAATATGTAAGTTGAATTGTTTTTCATAGTACTAATAAGAAGACTTAAATATATTACTCTTGTATCATGTCCTTTTGTCTATAATTCAGAGAGAAAAAAATATGAATGGACCTCAATAAATTAGAAATTATTATTGTGTTAACTAAATAAATTCCAACTTTAGCCCGAAGACTTTCCAATATTAATGTCAAGGCTGCACGAAACCAATCTAAGAAACTTAAGACATTGAGACATAATAAGACTCTTGTCTTCTTGTTTCTCCATATAATTATATACACATACATATCTGGAGAGATCTACATAGGTTGATAATTGTGAATCTCTCTTTCAGAAATGGCAATTGAAGACGATGTGAGAACGACGACTTTAGTGGCGCCTACAAGACCAACGATTACAGTTCCTCAAAGACCTCCGCCGATCGAAACGGCGACGTATTTCTTTAACGGTGGAGATGGGATTAGTCTAAGTCCAGGCCCACTTTCATCTGTCTCATCTTTGTTTGTTGATAACTTCCCTGACGTGTTGACACCGGATAATCAAAGGACGACGTCCTTTTCTCAGCTTCTTGCCGGTGCTATGTCGGTGTCTCCAGGGAGCGGCGGAGGACGTTCAACGGCGGGGATATATGGCGGTGGAAATTCGATTTCTCCGATGTTTACAATACCTTCTGGTTTTAGCCCTTCTAGTCTTCTCAGCTCTTCCATTTTGTTTCCTCCTCAGGTACTTAATTCATTAATTTCATCCTTAATTCTTAGTTAATGGATAAACTAAACCCTATTTAATTTCGATAATGACTTTAATTTTCAGTTTTTCAGATAATTTTAATTTTTCTTATTATATCGGATCATAAAACCAAGTATTTATTAAAATCAAAACGAACCACTAATTTTGAAAATTTTCTGGGTATTCTTTTCTTGTGCCCGATCTAATTTATTAAAAAAACTCAGACAAGTGATCTTAAAATGTTTAGAATCTGTGTCACTGTTCGTGGTAAGTATCAAAGAGACATTTCCATATAGTTTAAATTTCAACGTTTGATTTGATTAATGTTACTAATAAACCGTAACATGACATAATGCAGCATCCACCACCTCAAAACGTCTTTACTCAACCGCCGCAACCTCAACGACCAGATACATTTCCGCCATCAACATCCACCGCAATCCTTAACCGTCAATCTCTCGAAGTCTTACAAACCGATCAAAGAGCTAGAAACCACTACAATACCACGGCGAATAATAATAATAGCCGGTCTTATAACGTGGATAAACCAGCGGATGACGGTTATAACTGGAGAAAGTATGGACAAAAACCGATAAAAGGGTGTGAATATCCAAGGAGTTATTACAAATGTACACATGTTAATTGTCCGGTTAAGAAGAAAGTTGAACGGTCTTCTGATGGACAAATCACTCAGATCATTTACAAAGGCCAACATGATCACGAGAGGCCTTTGAATCGCCGTGGAAGTGGCGGTGGAGGCAGAGATTCTGGCGAGATTGGTGAAATTCTTTTCGTTGGTGGTTCAGGACAGATTGTAGAGTCTAGTGATGATAGTGGTTTTGGTAAGGAACATGACGATGATAACAATGATGATGATGATGATGATGAGGAGGAGGAGGATCTTCCTGCTTCAAAGATAAGGTAAGTTTAAACATAACGTCGCAATGAATTTGTGATATCGAGTCAATTATTTAACTTGTATCGGGATTGCAGAAAAGTCCAGGGTGCGTCGACGACTCACCGGACAGTGACCGAGCCAAAGATCATCGTTCAGACAAGAAGTGAAGTGGATCTTCTCGACGATGGCTATAGATGGCGCAAGTATGGACAAAAAGTTGTCAAAGGAAATCCCCATCCTAGGTAATATAGTTTGCTAATTAATAAGAAAAAAATAATATAAGGGTTCAAGTGATTTTGTTTTAAAATCTAACATTTTATTTAGATAACCTAATTTCCTAAAATATTAAATTTTAGTTTTTCAAATAATCGAAATTATATCCACCAAATCTTCATAATTTTACAAAATACAAAATTATAGTATTTTCAAAATTTATCATGTGGAATCACAGTAATTTTCCAAATTTCTAGTGTTTTATAAAATACCTCAATTTTCACCGATTATTATTCACCAAATAACATAATTTTCCCAAAATTCATAATTATTGCATTTTATTAATTCTCTCAATCTTTATGAAATATTATCCACCACATAAACATAATTTCTCAAAATACAAAATTCTAAATTTTTTAGAAATTCTTTCAGTTTTTGTTGGCAATTAATTCTCAAAATACAAAATTCTCGTATTTTCAAAAAATATTAATTTCCATAGGTTACTATCCACATAATTAATAATTCTCACAAAATTCTAATATTTTGTTAAATCTATAGGTTTTCTTAATTATTATCCATCAAATTAATTAAAATAAATTCTTAAGATACAAAATTTTATAATTTCTAAAAAAAAAATAAAAATTTTGGTAAAATTAATACTCATCAATATATACAATTTGATTGGTAATATTAGGAGCTATTATAAATGTACAACGGCGAATTGTACGGTGCGTAAACATGTAGAGAGAGCTTCGACAGATGTAAAGGCTGTGATTACGACTTACGAAGGTAAACATAACCACGACGTCCCCGCCGCTAGAAATGCTACAGCCGCTGCAACCGCCAGGACTTCCGACCATCATCGAATGAGATCAATGTCGGGGAACAATGTGAGTTTCAGTAACAATAATAATACAGGCCAATCTCCGGTTCTTTTGAGATTGAAAGAAGAGAAACTCATTATTTGACTTCTGAACCGAGGATTTCGAGATTGATTTAGGGTTGGTTTAGCTACACGGTTATTGATTCTGAACCGGGCTACTAACTTATTGACTTGTAACATGTGTGATTTGACTTGACTATAAGCTTGACTATTAATTTATTTCGTTGTATTTAACTATTTGATTGAGAATATGAATGTAAACATATATAATTTTTTACCTCAAAAGTTAATAATTGTTTCCTTCGTGTTTTAATGTATATCATACGTATTTTTCAAATTCCAAATTAAAAGATATGTTTTTCTTGTCTCTTTTAAAAATATAGCATTTTAAAAAAAATCCGAATTTCATGAATTAATATCCATAAAAAAAAAATAGTTCTCCAAAACAAAAACTATTATATTTTTAAAGTTTATCAATTTTCATAGACTAAAAGAACAAAATTTTCTAATATATAAATTTTAACATTTTAAAAACCTTTCAGTTTTCATATACTATTATCTACAAAATTATCATAAATTAAAAAATACAAAACCTCTCAAATTTCAAATACTTACTTCATTTATGAATTACTTTGTTGTATTAAATTATTTGACCGAGAATATGAATGTAAACATATATAGCTTTTCCCTTAAAAAAATTAGTAATTATTTTGTTCATTTTTAAAGATTTGTTTTTCTTGTCTCTTTCTCCTCCAAAGTTTAAGGAGAATGGTCTAATTCTCCTTAATTTTCTCCGCTTAGATTCGGTTCTGTCTATTTTGCATCCAAAGCTATTTTCCTTTGAGTTTTTTTTTGTTTTGTTTTGTTAATTCACCATTATTTTTCTAATGGTCTAATGCGGGGATTGTTTCCCCTGCGTTGGACCCGTTTACCCAACCCGGGTCGATACTCACGCCGCCCGGAATCTGACAATTGATTCCATTATGGGTTGCTTCCACTCCAAGCTTTTTTCTCCTGATGGTCCTCCACGTCCTCTCCATCGCCGTTCAGACACCACCGTTGAACGTAGTCACCACCATGTTCTTTCCGGTCCTCCATCTCATCGCCGTGTCGTCAACTCATCTCCGGCAAGACATGGCAATAATGACGATGATGCTCCAAAATCAAGAATTACTGGTGTTAGCTTGAGAACAGGGTTGTCTCACGGCAATGTACATGCTGAGCAAGTGGCGGCTGGTTGGCCTTCTTGGCTTAGCTCCGCTGCACCGGAGGCCGTTCATGGGTGGGTCCCACGACGCGCTGAGGACTTCGAGAAAAGGGAGAAGGTGAACAATAACCCTAATCCCTTAAACCTTATTTCATCTCTTGCGAAACAAGAAACATCCTAATCGATTTTTTTGTTCAATCTTAGATCGGGCAAGGGACGTATAGCAATGTGTTCCGGGCTTGTGAAGTATCGACGGGACGAGTTATGGCTCTAAAGAAAATACGGGTCCAAAATTTTGAAACTGAAAACATAAGATTCATAGCTAGAGAAATCATGATTTTAAGAAGATTAGATCATCCAAACATCATGAAACTCGAAGGGATCATCGCATCACGAAATTCAAGCAGCATGTACTTTGTGTTTGATTACATGGAACACGACCTCGAAGGCTTATGTTCATCTCCTGACATTGAATTCACCGAGGCACAGGCAAGAAAGAGACATAAAAGCACTAACTTCTCTTGCAAGTTACTCTGTTTATTTTCTCTGATAAACCTAATTTTGTTTACAGATCAAATGCTACATGAAGCAGCTTCTATGCGGTGTGGAACATTGTCATTTACGAGGGATAATGCACAGAGACATTAAAGCTGCAAACATTTTGGTGAATAATAAAGGAGTTTTAAAGCTAGCTGATTTTGGATTAGCTAACATTGTAACACCAAGAAACAAGAATCAGTTAACAAGTCGAGTTGTGACGTTATGGTATCGTGCACCGGAGCTTCTAATGGGTTCGACGAGTTATAGTGTGTCGGTCGATATTTGGAGTGTCGGGTGTGTTTTCGCCGAGATTCTAACCGGAAGACCAGTCCTGAAAGGAAGAACAGAGGTGAGAAACAGACCAAAATAGCTTGTGGGTCGATATTTGGAATGTCGAAGTTGTATATTTAAGCTTAGGTTCGAATTTTTCAAATATTATTTCGGATTTGGGATTCGTTCGGTATTTTATATTTTAATTCAAGTTCGGGTTGGAGTTCGGATTTCGGGTTAGGATTTTTGTGCAGTCCTATAACCAAAGCCATATACTGAATTTACTCGTTCCACATAGAGATTCATTTCTTGGTGTGCTTATTGTCTGCAGGTTGAACAACTTCACAAGATTTATAAACTGTCTGGATCACCAGATGAACATTTCTGGGAAAAGAACAAGGTCCGTCCTCAATTCAAGATGTTCAGACCACAACATCAATACGAAGGTTGTCTACGAGACAGATTTTGGGAGTTTCCAGAAACTGCAGTTAATCTTCTAGAGAATTTACTGTCCTTTGATCCTGAAAAACGAGGAACTGCCTCTTCTGCTCTTATGTCTGAGGTGAAGTTGAAACAAAATCTATTACTCAAAAGTCGATACTCGATACCGACAATATCTTTTAAACTGAGACTCTTTTGTGTGTTCTGTTTTTGTTATTGTTTCAGTACTTTAATACAAAGCCTTACGCATGTGATCCATCGACATTACCGAAGTACCCTCCTAATAAAGAAATGGATGCTAAATACCGTGAAGAACTTCAACGAAGGTTTCAATCATTTGATGCTAAGTATTTATGTGCGTGTGTGTGTGTGTGTCAATGTAATTACGTGTAATGAGAGATTTGTTTTGCAGGAGAAGAGTTGGTCATATTAAAAGGGATAACTTGGCAATCAAGAAATCAGGAAAATCACGTAGGTCAATCAAAGAACCTACACATCTCAGCAAATTACCAATCCAAGAGGTATATAAACTCATCAAAGTAATGTGGTTATCGTAATTTGGTTTAGTAGTGGGCGTTTCGGTATAGGTTTGCGGATATGATCCATATTAATTTTCAAATTGAGGTTTAGAGGAATTGTTGAATTAATTTGCGCTGCCCCTAATTTGGTTGAATATATGTGCAGGAAAACAAGACAGAAATCGTCCTCCAAACACCATCGGAGACATCTCACGTGACGACTAGAAGTGAATTTCCATACACCGGTTTATCTCAAACCACTGCACCTGCAAGCGGATTTGCATGGGCAGGAACAAAGAAGAGGAAAGAAGACGACGTTGCTTCAACGCTTACTTATAACCAACCCGCAGGATCTGCTAGTCACGTGAGTGGTATGAGCTTTGCTTTCGCTAAGAACACTTTCGGATTATCAATAAACGAAGACTTTCTTTGGCCACAAGCTACCAAAGATTTGACAAATGGTTTAGAGAATCCCAAGATTTTTGAAACTAATGGAATGAATGAGATTTTATGGAGGACTGAAAGTGATGATGTCAGAAGACCTACCCGAACAGAAAGATGTTAAGACATCATCGTTTCCATATATATATATATATATATATATATTTTTTCTTACCTGGCAATCTGGCATCGTTTGTATAGTCCATTAATCTCAAAATCTGTCACAAACAAACCACCAAGTCGGTCTAAATATGGATCTTTAATTTTCAGGATTTCTAAATGATTAATTTTGTTCATTTTTCTTACAAAAGTAATGTCATTGTAAGTTTTTCACACTATTTTCATGTGTGTTTACGAAACCGAGTTCCTGTTTACCAAGATCATGGTTACTGAGAGAATTAGTTTAGCTTAGAAAGGTTAAATGTTGAAAATAAAAAGACAAATTTATGTACAAAGTTGCTTCGTCTTGTTGTTTTGTTTACTACTAGAGTCGTTCGGTCTTACATTTAGGTTAAAAAGAGGTAATTTAGAAGGACCACAAAATTAGAAAATGAAATTGATAAACTTTCATTTCTTTCTTGAATATATTTCTTAGACGAGGAAGAAAAATAAGTGAAGAAGATCCGGTTTTGATTATTCAGAGGACTCGGAGCTGAGCAAGAAAAGCAGCACAAAGATCCAAGAACAAGAACTGAGGACCTTGTACTCTCTGCAGATCCAGCAGATACTTGTCATCTCGAGTTTTATACAACTGTGTCAAAACATCAACAACAGACATCATTCCATTTGATACTAAGATTCAACAGGATTGAACTAATCATTTACATCTACTCTAACATGGATCATTACACTTCATATGAATGTGTTTTGACAAGAGGAATTACCTGAATTTCAAACTTGACAATATTAGGCGACTTAGCTGCTGACTCGTTCTCTATTATGTTAGAATCATCTCCAAAGTAGTTGTTATCGTGCATCGAGTTACTCAACATTCCATCTGCGTTGTTAGGAACCCACCTACACTTCATGTTGTACTGCCCTATCTTCTTCCAACACACATTCAAATCTTGCAGAGCTTTCAAGACTTCTGTCATTATCTCACGGGGATGAGCCCGAGACTGTTGGATCCAGTTGTTTCATCATCAATCCAACTAAACACATGGAAATCATAAGTTTGTATAACATAAATTCAGAAAAAAGATCCAAAACCTGAAGTCCAAGAGCCCATTTTCTCTCAACAGGGTATTGAGATCTCAAGCCAACTCCTTGATATTCCATCAGTCCTGGAAGCCGAGGTGAAGCAACAGTTTCTGCTGGGTGTATGCGCGGAGTACCTTCCTGATTTAGTTTAAACATTCAAGCATTACTTTAAAGATCTTTTGCTTCGGTAAAAATACCATGATGACTCACCATAGTCTCCTGAAATTCGGCCCCAAGATAACCACTTGAAGCACGGAACCGATTGTCTAGTATCAGATAGTACGTCACAGTACCCTGGAAGACAGCCGTCGATAACAATTCATTGTTTCAGATCATTAGAAGGAAGATTTTCCATAGACTGAAAAGAATAGCAAATGAACAAGAGCTGAGAAACACATACATCATTCTGGGTCCGGTTGCGGAGAGATTCAATGAGATGATTTCTGTCAAATCCCATACTTATAACTTCTTGGAGAATCTCCTCGTCAATCTACAGATGAAGCCAGCTTTATTACACATGTACCGAAAAAGGGAAATAGTGACGATCTCTAATGGCAATAAGAGTAGATTCGTTAGGTTTACCTTTTTCGCCTGCTGCACTGTATCTGGAGGTGGAACAGCTAGATACCTCGGAAGATGAGCTTGGAACCAAGAATGTTGCCGGATCTCAGGAATGGTTACTCGTTTCATTGGATCAACTACCAGCATCCGGGGGATCAAGTCTCTAGCACCAGCAGATAAATGGCTAGGCAGAGTATATATCCCTCCCTAGAGAACAAAAAGAGAAGAAATTGCATAACTTCAAGATTTTAGACAAAAAAATGGAGAAAGAACAAAAAGTTTCCATTAATGGAACATCTTTTGCAGTACCTTTATCTTCTTAAAAAGGTTGGGAATGTTTTCATCATCAAACGGAAGAGTCCCACAGAGAAGAGCGTACAGTATCACACCACAGCTCCAGACGTCTACTTCAGGCCCAGCATATAATTTACCCGAAATTACCTGAAATTACAGATCTTGTTTATAAATGATCATTTGAATTAAGCCCTACTTTTAGTGCTCCTAAGATACCTAAAAGTTGAAGCACTTACCTCCGGAGCAGCATAATTTGGACTTCCACAACTCGTCTTCAAAAAATGACCATCTCTCATAATATTGCTCAGGCCAAAATCAGCAATCTTCACATTGCATTTAGAGTCCAAAAGCAAGTTTTCAGGCTTAAGGTCTCGATGAACAACCATATTCCGATGGCAATATTCCACTCCCGATATTATCTACATCAAAGCCAAGTCATGGCTAATTTTTAACTCCTAAATATAATGATCAAATTAACTATTTGCTTTGAAAGCTACAAAGAAAACATACCTGCTGAAAAAAGTTCCTCGCCTCGTCCTCCTGTAACCTACCCTTCTCTACAATATAGTCAAATAGCTCACCTGAGTTCACATACTCCATGACGAGGTAAATATCTGTTGGAGTCTCTATGACCTCATAGAGACGAATAATGTGAGGATGCATAAAGAGTCTCAAGATTTTGATCTCTCTCCTCACTGCATCAAAGAGACAACAGAAACCAACACCAAATGATTTCATGAAAAGGAAAATGAAAAGAAACTATATATTCCAGAGCATCGTCTTGATTTCTATTAAGACACACTGTGTGGAAAGACAGAATTGTACCTTTCTCTTCCATCTCCATGTTCTTGATTTTGCGACGATTGAGAATCTTGATTGCAACTTTATGTCCTGTCAATGCGTGTTCAGCTATCTTCACTCTACCAAAGGAACCGATACCGAGAGTTCTCCCGAGCTTGTAATTTTGTAGAATCGATTCCACCCCAGCTCTACCACCTCCACCTGATCCATCCATTTTTCTACACACAAGAAAAAAAGCTATATTAGATCTACTACACACGACACGAATGAGTAGGAAATGGGAAGATTCTGTGATTGCAGGATACTTAGTTTCACTTATCTAAACGTTTGAAAACATGAGATTTTTCGTAGTGAGAGCAAGGAGCATGAAAACTTACCAACACTAACTACCGCAATTAGGAATAAGAACCCTAACAATCCAATCGCCGGATTTCTAGCAATGGATCTCTAAAGAGAAATGACGCTTTCAAACATACCCGATTTGCAAGTTAACATCAAAAAGGCATAATTTCTTTCCGAATTGAGAAGCCGAACTTACCAAAAATAAGAGAGGCAGAGAATTCAGGGCCAAAATGCAGCAGGAAGACAAAAAGCCTTGAATTTCTGGGCTGAATAAAAAGAAAAAGACCCAGAAAAGCGAAATTGAAGATCAAGAGATCAGCTTTAAAAACCCAGAAATTGAGAGATTCTCTCTCCTATTCCCCTCCTTTCTCTCTCTCTCTAGCTAGCTGCTTGTGTATAAGCCTATAGGTGCAACAATGGAAAAATAGAAAATGAAATATTTTATTATCCATATAAACTGCCCCCAGAGTGACACTTAATTACAATGAATACCCCTATGCGGACGTGGCAATGAAAACCCCCTAGAGAAATTGAGAATTTTTTTTTTCAACAATTTAATATGCATTTCGAAAATTTTATGGTAAAAATGGTAAGACTATAACAACAAAATAACTACAAATATGAGATATCATGATTATCATTAAAAGCACGTGGTGTAGTTGTCGCACAAGGAGCATAACTCTTTGTATGTGACCACGAATAAATGAACTAAGTTATTTGAATTTATGATCGTAGTTAATACTTCGAGTACCTTTTAGTATTTTTTGGTAAAAAAAATAGTAAGATCGTAACCACAAAACACTGAACACAAATATGAGATATCATTATTGTCACTAAAACATGTTGTGTAGTTGTAACACCATGATCATAATTATATGGTATGTGACCACGAATCAATGAACTAAAAGATATAAATTTATAATTGTAATTGATATATAGAGTATTTTTTAGTACGAGACTTAAAAGCATAAGACATTGAACACCAATCTTATTTAGTAAACCACAAAATGGTAATCGCAATATGGTAATTACAAAACATCGGTTATACATACATGTATATCACCATAAAATACGCAAATGGAATCATGAAAGCATAATTAAACCCCAATCTTGTTTTGGAATACATGATATCTCATATTTGTAGTCAGTGTTTTGTGGTTACAATCTTACCATTTTTTTACCATAAAATTTGCGAAATGCATATTAAATTGTTGAGAAAAAAAGATATTCAACTTCTCTAACTACAATTATCTTTAATTCTCAACAAAAAAATTATTTATGTTAAAGATGAAAAATGAGAAAAAAAAGAAAAAGAAAACAAGAATTTTATGGTAAAAAGAAAGAGAGAAGGAGATAGCGAGAGCGGAGAATATTTGATAATCAACCTAAATAAAAATATCAGAGTGTACAATATAATATTATTCTAGACAAATAGTTTTAAAAAGTTGTTGTCTTAGACCATATATTCTTTTTTTTTCTTATTGCTGAAATGTTTGAGCATCTTAGCATTTACAACCAAAAAAAGGAGTATCCTAGCATTTACAACAAAAAGCGTATCTTAGCATTTCCGACTAAAGGTGTTCGACGGTTTAGACAAGTTTGGAGAAAGTAACAAAAAATCTCAATACAAAAAAAAAAAAAAACAAACAAACGGTCGATTCCCAGTTACGTAAAGAGCCAATGTACAAGAAAACCGGTTCAGTGTGGTTAAAGTGCTCAAACCGGGTATAAGAACCACATAATAAGCAACTTCAAAAGCTCTCAAGCAAGACTTCTTTGAGTAGTATTAAGTCTTCTAAGGATTGACGTCAATGAAGAGGCAAAGGAAGTCTCTTCAGGTGAGATGTCCGGTGAAAGCGCAGGATCTCGATAAGCAATCACGAGTTTCGCATAGAATTCAGACATGTTTTGTTCTCTCGCGTCTGCTTTGTCTTTGTTTACCAGACACTGCAACAGGATAACATATTCAAAAAAGTTTATTGAGAGTGGCAATATCAACATAGCCTGCAATCATGAATTAGATTCAAAGTAATCAGCTTTATGTTCCCATCTCCACAGCATTTACCTCGGTAGGATATGATTTGAAATTTGGTAAGAATCGTCTCTGGCAGTACATGCTGAAAAGGACCGTGAGGATCGGAAGGGGAGTTGTTAAAGAAGATGCCAATGGAAGATTTTTAAGCCCGAATAATCCGATTGCAATTATGTGCATTAGTACCAAAGAGAAGATAGTGGAGCTGTGTACTATAGGCCAAAACTTTCCACCAGATTCATACTTAGCCGCATATACGTTTAGGAGCTGCAACACAAAAAGGATCCAAAAAGTGAAGTTATTACTACCACTAATGGATTCATTAAGGCAAAAAAGTATTAAGTGACAAGAAAATGGATTCTTGATGTAACGTTATAGTCATGTCTTAAGCTCCAAAAATACTTTCGGTTTAAAGATGCTAATTCGAGAATTTAAAAAAAGGATTACACATAAAGAGAAGAGAAAAGTGAGATTCCATAGCAAGAAGAGATGTGTAGCCGATTCATAGGTTACAGAACAGATTCCTATACAGCTTTATCAGAGTTTTGAGGAGCATCAATGGAGAATATACTCAGCATTTTCCAAGAGAATGCAATTGGAATCTACTTAGTGTTGATATTAATGGATACTCCCAACCAAAAATAATTGAAGAGAACTTACTTGGTTGCGGAAGATGACATATCCAAGACAAAAGTAGACCAACAAGAACGGCAGTATCAATGGCGAAAGGAAGAAGTAAGTTGTACCAAGAAGTCCAAAAAAGAGAATTCCTGGGATTACTTGGCAGAAAGGAGTCAAAGGGACCTGAACTTCTTTGTCATCTTCACCAGAGAAGATTTTTGTTATAAAACTCCAGAGAAGAGGAGCCAGACGGAGGAGCTCTGATGACAAACCCGTCCATCCAGAAGTGACCACATAAGATATAAAAAACGAGGCCTGCACCAATTAAACATATGAATCATGGTCCACGAAAGAAATTGCAGAAACACCAATGTCTGATTTCTTATTCAATACCTGAGCTGGCACAGCTGCAGCAAGCACACGGGGAATAGTCTTTGGTTCAAGGAAAACATTAACACGATAAAGAGCGGATCCGGACAATACATTTGCAAAGAAACTGTTCCATACAGTAAAGATAAGTATCTTGATACATGCAGATTTCTCGATCTGGCTGTGAGAAATGAATCCTTGCATTGAGGAAAGTAGAAGCATAATTGGTGGTACCAAAGATAGGAAAAACTGGAAAATGAGACTAGGAAGATATCCCGTAATTACTTGACTCACAACTTTCCTGCGGCCATAAAAAGAGATTAGCCATTTAGTAGTTGATTCAATTCGTACACAACTTAGACACAAAAAGTACTTTACTCACATATTAAGAATGCCTTTTAGAAAAGGGAACCATGTCTCTAACTGGTGAAGATTAGCAAGACCTTGAACGAATACAACAGGAAAAATGTATAGGATTATCAGTGCTAGGAAAGCCATGAATACCACCACATTGGAGATCCATCTTCTCACAAACGATGCAGTGAAAAATGGCCAATGAACATCACTAGGCTCAGGGGCTCTCTCAGTTAGCCATAGTGTTGGATCTATTCCTTGCTGAATGTTTGATGCTATTGCAGCACCGTGTCTTGTCCTAAAGGAAACGAAAGCGGCTGGAACTTCCTAAAAGAGTTTGCCAAATAGAAAAACAGGAATGAATATATTGAAGAATTCAATTAATCACACAGATTCAACTCTCACCTCTCCTACTAATAAAGACTGTTTCAATCTCATGTCATCCTCTAACTTCTCGAGCTTCTTTTCGTAATGGTCAACAGCATTAACTTTCTTTCCAAATATCCCTAAGAACCCCTCACGCTTGTACTGTGGACGAGATATGGTTCCAGATTTTACTCGAGTGAGTTTCTTGTATAGCTTCTCGGCATCATTCTACAAGGGTTAACAAATATATGAAATCCGGAAATATCATAAGGTAAGGCATTATAGAATCTTTTTTAGGTAGACGCTTACCATAAGAACCTTTAACTTATCTGTCCGATGAACAACAACGTGAGAAAGATACGTGGTAGAATGATACTCCCTGAAAAAGCTTTCCACTGTCTCACTTATACTGTTCCCAGACACACAAGGGACGCCACTGACCAGAACAGTAAATTCGTGTGGCTGAGGCTTGGATGAATAAAGATGAGCGATTCGCTTTAACGTAAGGTACTTGTGCTCCTGCAATATTAGTTGAAACATTGTTTTAATGTCAACAAAAGGGGGTAAAGGAGTAGAATGAATGGACAAAACAAGCTTCTTACATAGTAAAGGAAAGAGCAAACAACAGCCGTGAAGATGTATATTGCGCAGAAGTGGATCCACAGCCTGAAACAAAACACATATAAGCATAAAAGACCGGTCAAAGGATGAGTAAAATTTGGGACCCTGTTTCGTCATAGCTTTGATTTCTTACTTATTTGATCCATCATTAACATTAGAAATGCTGAAGGAATCTAAAGACTTTGTTGGTAAGTCGAAAATCTCTTCAAACTCAGTACCCAAATAATTCACTGGAAGAAGGATGAAGATCCCTACCAGAGAAGCGAAGCTAAACACTCTTATACTGCCAAAAAAATATGTAAAAGTTTCACATCATTCATCAAAGAAAAACAAATCTAATTAGAAGCAAATTCTCAATAAATCAATCACCTAAAGACAAAAACACGAATGAGAACCAAAGCATCTAAGCCAAGTGTTGAAAGGATTTCTTCATCAGTAGGTTCCAATGCTCTTCTGACCCAACCTGCTGTAGGCAAGAGCCTCTCGAGGTTGAAGGCACTTGACTGCTCAGATATTCCTTCTTGAACAATCCGTGGATGGTATACAGTAACATTAACAGGCTGCTTTCTCAATATTGAATACAAAGTGAAAAACAGAAAACAGAGCCCAAGATTGATTCCCACTGAAGTTAGAAGAGCTGACAGAATCATAACTCCGAATTCTTCTTTCCCAAACCAAAAACCTGATTGGTTTCACTTGCTTGGAAGATATAAGTTTCAGCCTAGCACTAGAGATGTAAACTGATTGTTAGGAGTTACATGTGTAGAATCAAAGTACAATAGACTCAGATAGGTGTTTACTCTGCATTTGAATGAAATTAAACACAACATCAATCAAAATTATTGCAGTCTTCAGAAAATTTTGGAGTTGAAGCCGACCAGTGAAAATTTACACCACAAATTTCAATAAAATTGTGAAGATCATGGAGAGTAGGCAAAACCCAGAACCAATCAATTGAAATCTACAAGCTAATAAAACGTTTACTAATCAAGATAAGAATAGAACACAGGAGAGATTCTTCCAAAAGGAGGAAGCTTATGGATCAAACACACACAAGAAAAAGGAAGGAGAAGAGATGGAACCTTGTGGCATGAATCAGTCAAGGCGGTGTTCACGTTTGAGCTCTGAATTGTCTCTGTGCATTGCATAACAAGCGACACGATACCACCGATTTCGCTTTTGCATTGAGATTCGACATTTGATAAATGTTACTTAGTGGGTTTGATTACACGGTGGAAAACACATGGATAAACAAGTCTTTTGAGTTTTGACTCTGAATCACATTTCTATAAATACAAAAAAAATTGATAGATTATATTATCTAATAAATCAATATAAATTTTCAAATTTTATAAATAATTTCAATTTTTATAAACTATTATCAATTAAATCACCATAATTTCTAAAATTTAAAATTTTGTATTTTACAAAATCTTTTAAATTTTATGGAGTATTATTATCCACCAAAAACACCATAATTCTTCAAAAACAAAATTCTTGGTTTTAAAAGTTATGTGTACTACTACTCATCAAATCAGCACAATTGAGTTTTTAAAAAATTAAAAATCTCTCTGTTTTCAGAAACTATTATCTACTAAATTAACATAATTTCTCAAAACACAAATTATAACATTTTATCAAATATTTCAAATTAGCACAATCTTTCAAGAATTTACATAGTAGATTATTATCTATTAAAATTAATATAATTTTTCATAATACAAAATTCAAACTTTTTACAATTATCTCTGTTTTGTAGATGTTTATCTATCAAATAAACATAACTTCAAAAATACAAACTTTAGTGCTTACAAAATATTTCAATTTTTGGTAAATTATTATTCACAAAATCACTATAATTTTTAAAAAAACTGCTTACAAAATCTCTTAAATTTATATGAATTATTATCCACAAAATTCAAATTTCTTATAAAATTCTCTATTTTTATGAATTATGATATCCATCAAATAAACATAATTTCTAAATCATAAAATTAAAATTTTCAATTAAAATCTTATAGATTATTTTCTACTAAATTGTCATTATGCATTTGTAATGTTAGCAGAGGTATGAGGTAATGACCTTTGTGGTTTAGAAACTCAAAGAGTGTTCTTACCATAAAGAGTAAAGACACTCTTGAATAGGGATTCTTTAGGCCAACAATAAACATGAATAATACGATTATTTGGAAACAGCAAATGTCGCCGAACAAATAGTTGCATAAATTATTAAGGCGACTCAACACATCGAGCCATAACACAAAGATAAATAAACCGAGAAACGACTGCGTTTTGGGTGGGTCATGTAGCAAATCTCATATTTTGTTTTCCATCTAAACTGCCCCCAGAGTTACATATTAATTACAATGAATACCCCTATGCGTACGTGGAAGTGACTCATCAGCTTTCATTTTTTTTTTTTTTTGTTTGTAGTTAGTACTGAGATGTTAGCATTTACAACAGAAAAAGCGTATCTCAGCATTTACAACAGAAAACGTATTGGACCGTATAAACCAGTTTGGAAAAAAAGTAACCAAAAATCACACTACAGAAAACAAACTGTTGGTTCTCGGTTACGTGAAGAGCCACTGTACAATCAACCGGTTCAATGTGGTTGAGAAGCTCAAACCGGGTATAGCAACCACACAATAAGCAACTTCAAAAGCTCAAGCAAAAGACTTCTTTGAGTAGGATTAATTCCTCTCAGGTTTGACTTCAATGAAGAAGCAAAGGAGCTTCAGGTGAGATGTCTCGTGAGTACTGCGATTCTGAAAGTGCAGGATCTCTATAAGCAACCTCGAGTTTCGCATAGAATTCAGACATGTCTTGTTCTCTCGCGTCTGCTTTGTCTTTGTTTACCAGACACTGCAACAACATAACATATTCAAAAAAGTTTATGAGAGTGGCAACATCAACATAGCCTGCAAAAGATTCTTCTTCCGGGCTAAATCCTACGGACTACGCATTTTATGTTCTGTTTGTAGGCTTGTAGCCTATGTGATCATGAATTCGATTCAAAGTAATCAACTTTATGTTCCCTCCAAACCCATCTCTACAGCATTTACCTCGGTAGGATATGATTTGAAATTTGGTAAGAATCGTCTCTGGCAGTACATGCTGAAAAGGACTGTGAGAATCGGAAGAGGAATAGTTAAAGAAGATGCCAATGGAAGCTTTTTAAGCCCGAATAATCCGATTGCGATAATGTGCATTAGTACCAAAGAGAAGATAGTGGAGCTGTGTACTATAGGCCAAAACTTTCCACCAGTTTCATACTTAGCCGCATATACGTTTAGGAGCTGCAACACAAAAAGGATCCAAAAACTGAAGTTACTAATACCACCGATTTGTAATCAAACAATGGTTTCATTTAGACAAAAAAAGTATCAAGTGAAAAGAAAATGGATTCTTGATGTAACGTTAGAGTCATGTCTTAAGCTCCAAAAATACTTTCGGTTTAACGATGCTAATTCGAGAATTTAGAAAAGGGATTATACATAAAGGGAAAAGTGATATTCCATAAGCAAGGAGACGTGTAGCCGATTCATAGGTTACAGAACAGATTCCTATATAGCTTTATCAGAGTTTTGAGGAGCATCGCTGGAGAATATACTCAGCATTTTCCAAGAGAATGCAATTGGAATCTATTTAGTGTTGATATTATTGTATACTCTCAACCAAAAATAGTTGAAGAACTTACTTGGTTGCGGAAGATGACATATCCAAGACAAAAATAGACCAACAAGAACGGTAGTATCAATGGTGAAAGGATGAAGTAAGTTGTTCCAAGAAGTCCAAAGAAGAGAATTCCTGGGATTACTTGGCAGAAAGGAGTCAAAGGGACTTCAACTTCTTTGTGATCTTCGACGCAGAAAACTTTTGTTATAAAACTCCAGATAAGAGGATTCAGACGGAGGAGCTCTGATGACAAACCCGTCCATCCAGAAGTGACAACATAAGATATAAAAAACGAGGCCTGCACCAATTAAACATATGAATCATGGTCCAAGAAAGAAATTGCGGAAACACCAATGCTGAATTTTGTATTCATTACCTGAGCTGGCACAGCTGCAGCAAGAACACCGGGAATAGTCTTTGGTTCAAAGAAAATATTAACACGATAAAGAGCGGATCCAGACAACACATTTGCAAAGAAACTGTTCCATACAGTAAAGATAAGTATCTTGATACATGCAGATTTCTCGGTCTGGCTGTGAGAAATGAATCCTTGCATTGAGGAAAGTAGAAGCATAATTGGTGGTACCAAAGATAGGAAAAACTGGAAAATGAGACTAGGAAGATATCCCGTAATCACTTGACTCACAACTTTCCTGTAGACATAAAAAGAGATTAGTCATTTACTAGTTGATTCAATTCAAACACAGAAATAGACACAAAAAGTACTTTACTCACATATCAAGTATGCCTTTTAGAAAAGGGAACCATGTTTCTAACTGGTGGAGATTAGCAAGACCTTGAACCAATACAACAGGACCAACGTATAGGATTATCAGGGCTATGAAAGCCATGAATACCACCACATTGGAGATCCATTTTCTCACAAACGATGCAGTGAAAAATGGCCAATGAACATCTCTAGGCTCCGGGGCTCTCTCAGTTAGCCATAGTGTTGGATCTATTCCTTGCTGAATGTTTGATGCTATTGCAGCACCGTGTCTTGTCCTAAAGGAAACGAAAGCGGCTGGAACTTCCTAAAAGAGTTTGCCACAAAGAAAAATAGGAATAAATATATTGAAGAATTCAAATAATCACACAGAGACAATTCTCACCTCTCCTACTAATAAAGACTGTTTCAATCTCATGTCAGACTCTAACTTCTCGAGCTTCTTTTCGTAATGGTCAACCACATGAACTTTCTTTCCAAAAATCCCTAAGCACCCATCACGCTTATACTTTTGACGAGATATTCTTCCAGATTTTACTCGAGTGAGTTTCTTGTATAGCTTCTCAGCATCATTCTACAAGGGTTAACAAATATATGAAATCCCGAAATATCAGAAGGTAAGCCACTATAGAATCTTTCGTAGGTAGACACTTACAATGAGAACCTTTAACTTGTCTGTCCGATGAACAACAACGTGAGAAAGATATGTGGTAGAATGATACTCCCTGAAAAAGCTTTCCACTGTCTCACTTATACTGTTCCCGGACACACAAGGGACCCCACTGACCAGAACTGTAAATTCATGTGGCTGAGGTTTGGATGAATAAAGATGAGCGATTCGCTTTAATGTAATGTACTTGTACTCCTGCAAAATTAGTTGAGACATTGTTTTTATGCCAACAAAGTGGCGCAAAGGAGTAGAATGAATGGACAAAACAGGCTTATTACATAGTAAAGTAGAGAGCAAACAACCGCTGTGAAGATGTATATTGCGCAAAAGTGGATCCACAGCCTGAAACAAAACACATACAAGTATGAAAGACCATCAGAGGATGATAAAATTTTAGCCATAGCTTTGATTTCTTACTTATTTGATCCATCGTTAACATTAGAAATGCTGAAGGAATCTAAAGAATTATTTGGTAAGTCGAAAATCTCTTCAATCTCGGTACCCATATAATTTACTGGAAGAAGGATGAAGATCCCTACCAGAGAAGCAAAGCTAAACACTTTGATACTGCAAAAAAATATGTAAAAGTTTCACATCATTCATCAAAGAAAAAAAATCTTAACTTGAAGCAAATTCTCAAAATATCAATCACCTGAAGGCAAAAATACGAATGAAAACCAAAGCATCACAGCCAAGTTTTGAAAGGATTTCATCATCGGTCGGTTCCAATGCTCTGCTGACCCAACCTGCTGTAGGCAAGAGCCTCTCGAGGTTGAAGGCACTTGACTGCTCAGATATTCCTTCTTGAACAATCCGTGGATGGTATACAGTAACATTAACAGGCTGCTTTCTCAATATTGAATACAAAGTGAAAAACAGAAAACAGAGCCCAAGATTGATTCCCACTGAAGTTAGAAGAGCTGACAGAATCATAACTCCGAATTCTTCTTTCCCAAACCAAAGACATATAAGTTTCAGCCTAGCACTAGATCAGGAGACACCTAGCAAGAGATGTAAACTGATTGTTACGAGTTACATATGTAGAATCAGCGAACAATAGGCTCAAATAGGTGTATCCTCTGCATTTGAATGAAATCAAACACGACATCGATCAAAACTATAGCAGTCTTCAGCAAATTTGGGAGCAAAATGAAGAAGACTAGTTAACATTTTCAATAAATTATGAAGATCATGGAGAGTAGACAAAACCAGATGAGGAACTGAATAGTAAAACCATAAACCCAGAACCAATCAATTGAAATCTAAAGGCTAATAAACTTGTTCTAATCTGTATTAGAATGAAATCAAAACACAACATCGATCAAAATTATTGCAGTGTTCAAGCAAATCTGTGAGCAAAATGAAGAAGACCAGTGTTTGTAAATATGCAATAAATATGAAGATCATGGAAAGCACGTAAACCCGGGTTAGGAACGGATAGTATAACCATATATCAAGAATCAATCAATTGAAATTTAAAAGCTAATAATCTGGATTACATAGGAAACAGGAGAAGAATCTTTCGAAATGCTGAAGCGTTAAAGAAAAATAAAAATAAAAACCCCATGGGGAAAAAATATAAGAAAAAGAAGGAGAAAAGATCTTCATACCTCCTGGCATGAATCAGTCAAGGGAATCAGCCAAGGCTCGTACCTTGTGGCATGAATCAGTCGAACCTTGAGGCATGATTTCTCTCGTTTGCGTTGCATAACAAACAACCACTGATATCACCGTACAAAAATTCATACTTATGAATCACGATACCACCGATTTCTCTTTTGCATTGGGATTCTACAAAAATTGAAATGTTAGTGGAGTGATTACCTGTTGATAAACAAAATTTCGTAAGCAATAGTTATATAGTTCACTGGTAGAGATTTTCAGAATTTTAAAACATAACAATTATATTTTCTTTCAATGACGTAAAAAATAATTTTAAAATTATAATATAATCATGGTGAATTTTTATTTATTTATAGATAAGTTTTTTTTTGTGAATTAAGGAGAATTGTAGGAAATCAAATTAATATTTTACTAATTTTCACATTTGAAGCATTGCAATTTTTAAACTATAATTATCTTATGGATTATTACAACATGAATCAATATATTTTAATGATAAATTATTACTTAGTAATCTAGCGATTTTAAAATTTGTAGTTTTTGTGGATTATTATCCAATAAATGAATATATCTTAAATTAACGTATATTCTCAAGATACAACTTAGAAAAAATTTCAAATTTTATAATCCATCAAATAATCATAATTTTTCAAAATATGTAATGTTAATGTTTCTACAAAATTTCGTATGTTATGGACTCTTCCACCAAATAATTGTTTTACAAAATTATCGTGGAAAATTGTATATTTTGTGGTTGGTTTATAAGTTAGCTTTATCAAAATTCAGAAAAAGAGAACACGGAGATGAACAGAAAATTAATAACCTAACTGTTTATGATCGGTGTTTTATTTGAATTCTCTACATTACTTATTCATATTTGACCATAATATTAGTATTTGTGCCTACAAAAACAATGAATAAACATTGTTATGTAGTTGCCTATATAAATCATATCTCGTTGATTGTAGTTATATATATAGAGAGTAAAACATAATAGAATAGACGACCACAAAACATCATCCATAAGATGTTAAACGAATAGACACTATATTGTTTAAATAGTACCTTAATATACGGATGATGATGGGCACTATATTCTTACCATAAAGAGACTCTTGAATAGTCGTTAGCCAACAATAAACATGAATAATAGGATTATTTGGAAACGGCAAATGTCACGGAACAAATAGTTCAAAGACATAAATTATTAAGGCGACTCTCCACATCGAGCCATAACACAAAGACAAATTAAACTGAGAAACGACTGCGTTTTGGGTGGGTCATGTAGCAAATCTCATATAGACTCGAGAGCTTGAAGAATGTCAGCTTTGACATCTTCAAAGTCTTCAACTCCAAAGCTGAAACGAACCAAGTTATCTTTTATTCCATACTTTAGCCTCTCCGCCTGCGTCAGATCCCTAATATCCAACAAACCAAAAGAGTTTATTAGTCCAAAATATCCACCAATTCGAAAAGATTATCGATTTTGTATACATACCAGTAGGACATGATGGCAGGTTGGTCCACAATGCTTTCGCAGCCACCAAAAGATGGCGCAATGTAAGGAATCTTAAGAGAGTCCACAAACTTGATTGTAGTTTCGAGATCTCCATCAATCTACCAGAGACAAATAATCACAGTTTTTTTTAGGATCATTTTACTATCTCGCTTACATGTACCATAAAAATGGAGTAGAGTGATTCTGTTAATTGTTACCTCGAAACTGACCACACCTCCAAAACCAATCATTTGCCGCTTGGCTATGTGATGCTCCGGATGACTTGGAAGGCCTGGATAGTATACATGACTCACCTGTAAATTACAGAGATTATGTTAATCTACCGTGTGTTTTTTTCAACTCAGCAAGTAAGTGCACACGAGACATATTGTATACCTTAGGATGTGCCTCTAAAACTTCGGCCATCCTTTGAGCGGTAGAATTCTGTTGCTTTACACGAAGATGCATTGTCTTCATGCCTCGGATGATTAGGTACGCAGCGTTCTGTTAACAAACGTCTTATGAGATTCATGAATAGAAGGTGTAACACGAGAGATTTATGAGAAGGTCAAGTGTTTTACCGGGTTAAGTGTGCCTCCCAACACATGATGCAGATTGCGAATTTCTGAAACAACCTTCAGTGAACCACAGATGCATCCAGCAAGAACCTAACCCAAGGAAAAGCAATCTTTGTTTATAACTATACAACCAGTGACAACTCTTTTTGAGATGTTTTGTAAAACTTGGAGCATATTTTACTCACATCGTTGTGACCACCAATGTATTTTGTAGCAGAGTGCACGACAAGATCAGCACCAAGAGCAAGGGCTTTCTGATTCAGAGGTGTTGCAAAGGTTCCATCGATACAAACAAGAGTTCCCCTTTTGTGGCATATTTCTGAAACTAGCTCAATGTCGACACATCTAAGGAATGGGTTTGTCGGGGACTCAGTGAAGAACAGAGCAACCTGCCAAACAAATCGGAATGAATTTGTGAGGCATAATTTCTTTTCAACTCTAAAAAAGGATATGTACGCACATAAGGTTACATAACTGACCTTGTAGTTATTCACCGCAGCTTCAAGCCCCGCAATATCAGCAGGATCAATCACAGTGACCTGGAGAGAAACATGAAATTCATCATTCAAGTTGAAATGAATCAATGTGGGTTCTACATTTTCAAGAATCGGGAAACTGAAATTGGCAAAAAGAAAGGCTGTAATTGGTAATCCAGGGGGTATCAGTGGATTCTTACGGTGATCCCCAACTTGGGAAGAAAATTCTCCATGAAAATTCTTGTCTTCCTGTAGCAATCCGTAGTTGTCACAATGTGTCCACCAGCAGGAACCAGTGCCAAAAGCATAACAGTGCTTGCACACATCCCAGATGCCATAACCAAGGTTGATTCAGCCCCTTCAAGTGCACTACACAAATATATCAATAAAACAAATCCAAAAGCATCAACAACACAGTCCTCAGGAGAAATGAAAAGGCAAGTGAAAATTATAAAAAGGACATTAAGCCAATATAATAAATAACCTTAACTTCTCCTCGAGTACCACAGTCGTAGGGTTTCCATAACGACCATACTCGAAACTTACACTTCTTTTCTCCTACAAAAATTCAAGTTTTTGAAACCAATAAAAAAAAAAGTCAATGATTCTGTCAAGAATTAGAATCACAACAGATTATTTCAACCATAAACGTTGAAGTCATTCAGTTTAAGGAGTCGTAAAAATCAAACCAGTGGATTATTATTATTATAACATAAACGAACCTTGAAGTCAATAAGCTCTGCAGTTTCCTTGAAGAAATAGGCAGATGTGTTGACTACAGGAGTGGTGATAGCATCCGTGACGATGCCTCGACCTAATCTTTCACCTGTACAAACATCATTTAAAATCCATTAATCTCCAACTAAAACCTCAAACCAAATGTCTCAGGTGATGAATAATGATTGCAGATAAAGGAAAAGAGGAGAGAGATGGATACCAGCATGAACAGTGAGGCTCCCATCGGAGCTCAAGAATGAAGGTTTGGAATCCGTGACATCCTCCAACTGTACACTAGCTATCTCCCTAATACCTTCGGCCACCAGAACCTCATCATCAGAGCCTTTCAGCACGACGGGAGGAACGGCAGCCAAAGGGGCTGAGGCGGACGAGGCGGCTGCTGCTGCGGCGGAAGAAACCGCAGAAGAGGAGGCCGCCGCCGCCAAAGGTAACCCGGAAGCGGGGTTGTTAGACCACTTAGCCGCCACGATCTGCGCAACACCGATGTTGCTACAGTTTCTACGGGCTTTGATACTCAGCTGACGGACGAAATTAGGAGGAAATCTCAAGATCCTGGAGGATAAACCACCGTCGCCGACGAATGAAGAGGCGATACCAGGGGTGGGATTGACACGACGACGAGAAGATCCACCGACGGGAGAACCGACGAGATCTGGATCAGAACGGCATTGGAAGCCAGAAATGGGAATGGAGGAGAAAATGGTAGAGCAGTTGAAGGAGGAGACGGCCATGGCTTTTTTCTCAGCGAATCTCTCTCTCTCGAAGGGGTTTTTTGTTTGGGTAGGTGCGTGCGTGAGGGCTTTCTGTCTAACGAAGACGGGTTTTTAAGAAGCCTAAAACTACTTGTCGTTTTGCATTTCTGGGTTACTTAACCACTCCTTTGGGTTTAGATTAACTTAACCACCGTTTTTTAAAACAATTACATACTGTATTTTCTAATTTTCAATTACCAAAATAGAACACGTTACTCTTTTTTCTCAATCTTTACAAAAAAAAAGTCTTAATATATAGATTCTAAAATATATATATATATTATTTTCACCGTCAAAAAATAACTACTTAGCCAAAAATAATAATAATTAAAAGCTCACTAGAGTGCCCAAGTGGCAGGTACATGTTGTGGAAATTTGTTAAAATGTTGCAAGGAACAAAGATTTTATAATATATAAAAAGCAAATGAAAATAGAAAATATCCCTTATTTATTAAAACAGAAGCATTTTTTAAAA